>CAKKOB020000816.1:0-34731 GCA_918844115.2 Phlebotomus perniciosus | reverse complement strand
TTTAGATCAATTTTTTTTAAAGACGCGTCTCGACATAACCCCCAGTGACATCGATTTTCAGATGAAAAGCAAATTTCATTACCTCCCGAGGTGGCCCACCGAATCCCAGCTACTCCAAGTGTAAACTTGGCATGTCCTTTAAAATAGTTTCTTTGCCATAAAGAACTGGCAATTTATTGGGCTTAATATTCCGCTTATTTGTGAACAGAACCAGATTAGTTTTATCTGGGTTTACCCCCAGACCTGAAAATATTAATGGTTTCTAAATTGCTTAAATACTTTGAAGCATATTAAAGTATTTAATTAAAGCTTTTTAAAAGCATTTGAAAACTTTTCGGTTTAAAGCCTTTTGAAGCATTTAATACACATTAAATCCTTTAAACAACGCATTTAGAAGGCATTTAGATGACGTTTTAAAGAGTTTTAAAGCGTTTTAAACTAATCATGTAAGTCCTTTTTTGCGTGTATGGGTTTCTTAAATCGTTTTCTAGCGAATTTATGCCTTTGAAAAGCATTTTAGGTTTTTTTGTGCCAAATTGTGAAACTATATTTTTGCGAGAATGCCGAGAAACTTGTACAAAGTTTCGAGAAGCGAAACCCAAGAAACTGGAATATCTTATCGGTGATATGCACTAATGAGTTAATGATTAGATGAATTTGTGTAAATTTATAAAAAAATAACTTTCTTCAAACCAATTCTAATTTTAATATCATTTTATTAAACTTACCTTTGCTGGATCATGTAATTAATGTTTACTGCTTTATTTTCGAGAAACTATCGAGTTTATTCAAACCAATATAAAATTTTTGGCAAAATTTATGTCGACCTTTATTAGAACCTGTTTATAAGAGATACTTCATTGAAATATTTTCCCCTTGGGTAAGCATTCCCGCGTGTGGGAAATGTGAATGATAATCTCTGCAGGAGTTGGAGGACTGGTGGGTGTTTGGGAGAACGGAGATTTGCAGTGAAATGTCTACCTCATTTCAAAGGCACACGAAGGCAAATGACTTTGTCAGTCGCTTGTCACTCAAGAGAATTATTTGCACATATTATTCTACTTATGTGTATTTATAGGGATGCTGTGTGAATTTCCACACACATGAGTGCGAGGGAGAGAGCGAGCGATTTGAAATGTCGTGAAAAGAGCATCCTGCGACACTCCCATCGCACCCCTTTTCCCTGACACTCAATCATTTGGGGGGGGGGGGGTAGGGAAAATTCCACAATTGAATTTCCATGTTAGCTACTATTCGGTGCGTTGCATTAATTAAGGGCGAATCAGACTTTTTCGCCTGAACAAGAAATATTAGAATGCAGAGATAAATGAGATTGTCAGTCTCACTGACTAAAACTATATTATATATATTCGTACGGTATCAATTTACAAATCTCTATTAAATGCCAAACCATCTATGAGTACTCATACATATTTTGGGTAAATCACAAATGTTAATATATGCAAATTTCAAAATAATTCTGCACAATGTTCGTCTCGTCTCACCAATGGCTATATACTGCTTAATTTGATCTCTCGATAGTTGGTTCAATGAACACTTCTCCATAGGGAATTTCTCTTCCTCATGACGGCCTCCCTGGGTGGCATTGATTTTTCCCAGAGAATGTGAGAGAAAATGACTTTTCTCCTTCGATCCATCACTCCAAGTGAAAGCTCTGTGGCCCAAAATGAAATTCAATGTGAAACTCACAATGGCTGAGAAACACGAAACCCGGCAAACACACTAATTGGGCTTCGCATAACTCCTTTCATCCTCTTGTTTTCACATTGAATTCCATCTGCGGGATATTCTTTCTACTCCACACCATCCCAGGAGATGACATTTATCCCTGTCCACAATCTCCTATCTCTCTCTCTGGTGAAGGGATGAGACAGCGATGCAGCGTGGAAATTTAGCCTGAAAAGAAGTGTTCTTCCTCATCCGATCACGTCTTTACACACAACTTTCTTTACAACATTTTGCGACACGTTTGTCCTGAAGGATTTTCACGTTTATGGACTTAATTTTGTCGGATTGAGCAAGAAGAACTTTTCACCGCTTTTTGCAACTTTGCTAACCCGTATAGTTACATGAGGGAACTGGAAGAGGGACGATAGCTGCAGTAGACAAGAGAAGAAATTAAAACACACAAAGAAATAAATTCATAAATATTTTCTACACTATTTATTTTATGAAAATATAATACAAAACTTGCTATTATATGTCTTTATGGAATTTTTTTCTTCATTACTTTTTCCATAATTCATTATTATATAAATTACATTGTATAATTATGTATTTTCAATTGTGTTTATCTCTTTTATTTCTCAATTTTTTCACCATTTTTTTTTCTTTTTGTGGTCAATAATGTAAAGTAATATTTTTTTTCTTCTTTCATCAATAAGATAATAACTTCATTTGACTTGTTTTCTTGTAATATTCATATGTAATATTTTTTTTTCAATAATCGTTTTACTTTCAAGTCAATAATTAAATATTGAATGTGAATGTGGCCATTCTAAATATTTTCATCTGTTTTTTTCATATTCATTGTTTAAACTCTCTCTAAAAGTTCTACATAAAATTTTGTTGCATTTCTTCTCCGTCGTTTTCATCCTTGTTCAATATATATATATATACTCTTATTTTCATCATTTTCATCAAATGTTTTTATAGTTTAATATATTTTTAATTGTTATGCAATTGGTATATAATTGTAGTTAGTTATTTTTTTTTAATTATTTGTAATTAATATTTGGTTTCTTTTCATCTCCTTCTGCTATTCACATTGAAATCAGACAGTGAATGTTTGTTTTTAATATTTGCTTTTTAATGGTTAAAACAATTTTTGAGAATTGTAGAAAGAAGTTGGTAATAATAAAATTTCTATCATAAATATTAAAGCTAATTCAGTTGAATGTCTTTTGCTCGCCTATGTATAATTCGTGTTTCTGTAAGTTATAATAATAGAAAAAGGATAAATAAAAGCTAAATAGTGCTAATTTATAGTGTCTTTGCTTGATTCGTTTCGTCAATGAAATAGATTAAGCAGATATTTTCACTTCACTCCTCAATAGATATTAAAGTATGTAGATTTTTTTCGACAGACAGAGAGAATTCATTTAAAATACGCATCATTTCTAAAGGTAAAACTTCATCATACTCTTTTAAAAGTTGTATATTTTAAGAATAAATAGTTTTATACAGTATATAAGAGTTTTACAATATCATCTCATTTTTCTCTTTTATTTTCAATTCTTTTGGATTTTCTATTGAGTTACCTAATTGGAATGCAATTGTATGTTATTCTTTTTTATTATTTATGAGAAAGTTTCACTGTTTGATTTCGCTTTTCTTCTCCATGTCTTTTTCTTTGAAAGTTTTGCGGAATGTCTATCAATAGTTAAGATACATTGTTCATAAAATATAGACTTCACTATGTCGAATTCAATCTTTTTATTAAATTACCTTTTAAAATTTTTATTAGTTAGAGATAATTGAATGAGAGTTACAGCAAAAAGGGGGAGATTGATGGCGCTTTTTTTCTTCAGGTTGATTTTCCTAACATTTCTAAGCATCTTGCAATAATTACTTCTCTATTTAATCCCAATTAGATCCCAACACTTTGGTTATAAAGTTTCCATCTTCTAATGTTCATTTTATCTCATCGTGAAGTAGTCAGCACGCCTCGGCAGCCTAAAAGACGGTATTTAACAACCCTTTTGACCATTTTTTTAACTTCTTTTATTTTACTTTTTATTATAGTTACAACTTGTTTTAGAGCTTCGGTTCCAATTTTCTATCTGATTCTCATATTTACAGTGCATTTCATCTCAGAATTTCATTAAATATCTTTTTACAAATACCATTTTTCCTTTTTTATTATATAATTTCTTTACCTAAATATTACAATAAATATGCAATAAATATTCTTAAATATACATTTTCCACTATCATTTCTGTTTTTTTTTCTTTGTAAATTGCTGTATCTATATAGTGCCTAAATTGCCTAAATATATATTAAAATTGTGAAAGAATGTCAAAAAGGGTCGAATGTCTTATGGGGGAGGGGGCAGGAGCATAAATGGTAAATGCCTTAAAATACACAATTTTTTCATTTGCTTTTCTTTCATTGCTAAATATAGTAATTGCTTATTTTTATCTCAATTGTTTTTTTTTTACTCCGGGATCCATTCTATACATTTTTACGATCCACGGAGAGCTTACTGACTACTTGTTATTGCTTTGGATACTCGGCGTTTTTAGTCGAGACGAATGATTGTGAGAAATGCAGGCAATATCGAATAAAAGTTGGTGAACATCGACTTGTGTATTGCTTTGAATTATTTCTTCGTTTCCTATTCAATTGCGTTGTCATATTGCTTCTTTTGTAATAACAATATTTATCACATTTGAGACATATCAATTATTACATGGCTCTGAAGGAGGCTCGAGAGAAAAGAAAGGTATAATAGTGGTTGGACATAGGAAAATTGTCGCTGATTTCTAATTTGAAGTGTTCCTTGGGTAAACATCGACAGGATAATTGAGGGTGAAGCGGGTGGTTCTGAAGAGCAAAGGTTGAAAATGATAAAGAAGTGACCCTAAGCTTACCAATTCGTTGATTAAATTTGACATACAATCACAGAGTTGTCGTTTTAACTTCATCTTTTATTTATTTCGTAATCTAGAGACTAATTTCTACGATTTTAGGGAGTCCAAATAGGGCTTTCTTGGGCATTTTCTTACATGTTAAGCTACAATAAAATGACTTTCACCTCGAATTGCCTGCATCTCTGATAAAACTTCATCACTTTATTGCCTGCCGAATAAGACTTTTAACGTTATAACCTCGCTCCTTCTCATGTTTAATAAAGAAACAATGCTTTTTTCTTCTTTCGAATACAATATTGCTATTTATTTAATTGCTCACTTATTCCTTTTGTTATCAATCACACGCACTTTTATTATTTATTTATTTAAACTCTTCTCTCTTTCTTTCATCAAATAAATAAATTTTTTAAATTACACATGACGCTATCATTATTACTTCCACTCTAAAATTTATTCATTTCTGTTTCACTCTCTGAATAATTCAATATATTAGTGATTTTTTGCAATTAATCTCTCATGATTTTTGTTTACACATAAAAAATTGACGCTTTTGGGACTTTTTCACATATCAATGTTATCCTTTAGAGATTTTCCTAGATAAATATTTAATTAAGAAATGAAACGTATTAAAAAGGTTTCAATGAAAGAATATTTAAGCTTTTTTAAGGTCATGGACTTCAATTGAGGATTTTAATTGACTTTCGTTGTGATTGAATATTTTATTGGAAATACAGAACATTTTTTTTGGTTTACATTCACAATTGGCAATTGCATGAATTTCAAGCTAACAGGGTGCCAGCCTTGAAGTGCAACCCGTGAGGATTTTTGCGTGAAACGTGTGAATGTTTTGATGTACGACACCGAGCCCTTCTCCCGCAAACTCTACCACGCATCCCAACATTGAAGTTGAACATGAAAGGGAAAATTGCTATCCATTTGAACATTGAATTCATTGCCACCCACTTTGCCGCCTGCTGTCGGTAATTAAATCCAACACGAGTGTTTTATTTGCACAGGATTAATTGGAGTGTGTGTGTGCATCGTGGAAAGTGCTTCGAGTTGAATTTTCCATTTCAACAAACATGTCACCAATCACAATTTTCCCTCGGCCTCTCGCCGAACAACTCCTCACATGCACGGTTCGCCCCATTCTATAGGGCTCCCTCCACCCAACGATATATACGATAATGTCAAAGAGCGAAAGGTCAAAATGAATAAGTGATGTCACAAGCAAGAAAAAAACTTTTATCTCTTAGGGCAGGGAGATGAGACTCTTGATTCACAGTAGAATATCAGCTCAATTGCTCAAGCTTGTGACTTTATGTCGCAGAAAGTTAAAGAGAAAAATTAATTAATTAAAATATTTTCATGTGGGGCGATATTTGTTTATTTACAGCGTACACCAAATATTTATGCATCCCAGCTGAAAATTCAACTTTTGAATTGTTCCTCGCTGTATTTGCACATATGGAAAATATTATTGTCAAAACGCTTTTAGACTTTCAATAAAAAGTGAAGGGGATAATCAAGAATGAAAAACTTACTAAATGACTGACGATATTCCTTCTGAGAAGATATTTCTCCAACCAATCACACGCACAAACGCTCTAACATTCACTCATCAAACACCAAAAATATTTTGAGTATTTTCTGGTACAATTAATGTGAATTTTATTGTCTTCAATAAAATGTCAGAAAAATGAAAATGTCAAGAAAAATTACCAACATTAATTTTTCTCACTAATTTTCAGGAAAATGTTATGATGTTTTATGTGTATTACTTCACTTTTTGGTTTTTCGCCACTGTATGAGGTCTTTATGGGAAAAAATGTTCCGTGCTGGAAACATTCTCTCTGGTGACCATAAATTTTGTAAAATAAATTTAATTTCTATCCTAAATATTGTTTCTATATTTTCTTTCTCTTTCTCTGAACATTCTGGTATATAGAAAACAATAATCATTCTTCATATCGTAAGCTCTCTTAATTGCCATTGAGAGCAAATACCTGCTTTGACGTCAGTGACCATAATTTGTGACTAGAATGTACTCTCAACTCTTGCTTAATTCATGTGTTATTTATGTCACAGGACTCGTATGTGCTCTCATGTTTATATTTATTTTCCACCTCCAAGACCCGATCATTTACGCGATAAATTACAAAACGCTTAATAGAAGATTTTGCGCCATATCTTTCCAAAAAGGACACCTTTATATGAAACTCACTATTGCACCTTAACCCTTCCTTTTCTGCCAAATAGACTTAAGAGGAAAACTTGTGAAAATATAATAGAAGGAAAAAGTTATGGAAATTAAATGGAAATCCCACACACTAAAACACACCCATTCGTCTTAATAGGATTATATATATATATATATATTTGTGAAGATATATCTTTAGAATTTCCTACGTTTATTCTAAGTCTAATTTTTATATTACTCCTAAGTCTAATCTATACAGATATCATTTAATTGCAAATAGAAGAGATAAGCGAAAGAAAGAGCCACTATAGAGATTATAGAAAACATTAGAAAGAGAGTAAGCTTTAGCGCATAAAATATATAGTTACAGAGCTTTTGCTTAAAACTGCACTTCAATTCTCGTCTTCTGTGTTTCAGTAAAAATTTTACAGACAATTTATTGCTGCAGTCTCGCATGAATTTTCTATGATTAATGTTGTTGACGAGACTAAAGAAAAAAGCCATAATTTGTTCTCTAAACAGTTTGCAAAAGCTCTAACAAAGCTCTCTACCTACATAAAGCGTAATACTTCAAAATGCAGAAAGGAAATTATCTATTCGATGAAGCAACTCGGCCATAATTTAGATCAGCTGCTCAGTCAGCCTATCGTGATAATCTCATGCGCCTCGAAAGCCCTCCTTCGTCTTAAAATAGTAATGAATGTGAGAAGCATTGAAGCTCTGGCCATGGCCACATTTCTTTCTTTTCTTCAATAGCTAAATGGACGTTGGGACTGAACTAGTTTCTGTGGGCATTTTTTTTCTATCTTCCTCTAAAGTTACAAGTTATTCACTACTTTTTTTTGTTCCTTGTTTCTGGGAGGATGGTGAATTGTATAGAAAGCTCAGAAGAGATTCTAAAGTGAGAGTGAGTGTTCTTGTTTTTTTTTCTGTGTTGTTTTCGCGGAAAAGTTCGCGCAGTGTTGGAGTTCTGGGTGCTGAAAACCGCGAAGTTTATCATATATAGAAGATTCTTGTGCTTGTTTTTCACCAAAAATTTTGTGTATTTCCTACTGACTAGAATTACATTCTAATACTCCTTAATCCTAGATCGACAATTCATCGTGATGGCTCACGCACACAGACAGTCCTTGGAGGATATACATATCTTCTCAGTCAGTGGAAATTTTTACGAGAGGAAAACCCTCGAAAAGGGATCAACATTTTTGCGTCATTTTATATTGACAAATGATGGTGTGTTGATGGGCAAAAAAGATCGTGGATGGGAGCAATGATGACGATGAGGCGCAATCAAAAAATGATCAACAACTTTTCACCATATATCTGGAGGGCGGGGAGCAAAGAAGAGGCCAAATTTCCACGCGAGAGAAAGGGAGTGTGGGTGGAAAAACAACTCCCCCCCCTGATGGCAAATGGGTGGGGGATGGGAAAAAACTGCAATGATTGATGATATCGATGTCATCGCGATTTGTGATTAGTGAAGCGTGTCGATGGTGCTTCTGCAGCAATTGGAGAGGTACACATTGTGCGAGCAAAAACGCCCTCGAGGAAATGTTAATGCTCGCCCAGAGATAATCTACTTTCAATTGTGCTCCAGTGGGGGTGAAGCGACTAGAAATTCATGCAATTATTTACCAATTCCGAAAGCTTTTCAACATAATTTTCACGCTGAAAAGATGGATCTTTTATACCATGAACTCTGGAAATTAAAACATTACCTCGCACGCACTCACCCTGAAATCACACTTATCTTGTCTCTGGGTTCATCTAAGATTTTTTTACTTCTTATGTGCTAAAAATGCTCAACATTCTAATTTCTCTTACAGTTTTGTCTTTCAGAATTTTCTTGTGTGTGTATAATTCAATTATTAAAATGCTAATTTTCGTTGTCTTCGAAACGTTGCTTGTCGTTCGTTGTTGAACCATGAATGGATAATTCATCGAAAAAGTTGAATATTTTATAAAGCTTAAATCTTAATGTTGCGAATATCTCACAAGGATTTCTTTCTTCATCTTGAAATTACATTTTTGGGGAGAGAAAAAAGGGCTCCCATTTACTTCCTCGCGTGAGACTTCACATGAAGATCGTTTCCTAAATACCAGCTAAGTAAGAGAAGTATTTTTTTTCTCTGAGAAGTGACAATGGGAAATTTTTCATTTTAATACTATAGCTTAAAGTTTTCTTTTTATTAACGACTAGAGAAAAATTCTTAGAGCTATATAGAGTTTCTTCGTCACTAACAGTATCTTAGAGCTTTAAGGGGAGAGAGTGTAAAGGGAAATTAGAGGTGAGAAAACCCATTCATAGTTTTTTATAATTTTTTTTTTACTTTTTAATCACTATTTTAATTGAATTTTACTTTCAGGGGGTTTTGGACGTATCGTGATTTCAATGTTTATTCTCAAATATAGCAACTGCCTTTGCATTTTACGTGTTCTCCTTCTCTTTGTAAAATCTACCTCAAATAAATATTCTCACTACAATATTGAGTTGATGACTAATGCAGACCATCTGCCATTAGTGAAAAATGGGGTCCACGGTGGAAAAAACTAGAGGTGTACTTACTTTTCTGGCTTTTAATATGCATAACAAAAAAGTTCTTGGTTTCCAATTGATTACCTATCAGTTTTTTTTTCAACCTATTAGAACACGTCTAGCTCCTTCCACCGTGATTAGGGTCTATATATTCGTTCTAATTGCTCCATTGAAATTGCTAATGATTCTGTGACATGGCATTTATATTCGTCGATTAAATTATGGAGAAAGCGATTTCATTCCAAAACGTATGACTGCGCGCTTCATTCATGGACAATTGCGTCCAAGAATGTCGTTGTTCTTCATACAAAAAATGTACACATTATGTTGGGGCACAAGGTACTATCATGGAGATTTTTTACAAATATCTTTGACATGCTCTAAAATGTGCCTCAATACCGCGATTTGGCGCCGAGTTCTGCTGAGGGGTGTGTCTTTAGGGGAGGGCAGGAAATCAGTTGTGTTACCTTAGAGGTGAGAGCTGACGAGGCCACCGGCGGCCGGCCGTTACCCTGCAAATGACGCTGTCATTTGGTGATGTATAGTTCGTGGGGCGCTCGTTGATGCTCCAGCGTCCACAATGACGAGACTCCCCGTGGGCTTTCCCTCCGATTCGGCGCCGTCGCTGAAGGCGTCATCCTTGAAACACGCCGACTCGAGGTGCTTGTTGAGATAGGACTTGAGCGCGAAGGTCTTATGGCAGCGCGAGCACTCGAAGTTCTTATCCGCCGAGTGAGTCTGCATATGGGCGCGCAGGTTAGAGCGGTCGGCGAAGGCCTTGCCGCAATGGGCGCATCCGTAGGGTTTCTCGCCAGTGTGCGAGCGCAGGTGACCCTGCAGGAGCCACGGCCGCGAGAACAGCTTTCCGCACACGCCGCAGCTGTGGGAGAGTTTGTGCGTGAGCACGTGCATCGCAAGGGCGGGCATCGAGACGTACGCCTTGCCGCACGTGTGACACTTCTTGGCGGACTGGGAGTCGAGGCTCCGATGTGTCTGCTTATGGCGGCTGAGATTACTCGATGTGGCGTACTGCTTGCCGCATTCTGTACATGTGTACTTTGTCTTGGCATCCGGCAGCACTTCGCCACTTGTCTTGCGCTTCGAGCGGCCATCACTTACGAAGAACGCCTCGTAGGTGTAGGCCACGGTCTTTGAGTTGGGTGACTTGAGGAGTTCATCGTCCATGGGCTTGGGAGCGCTATCGGTCGTGTGGTCAGGTACAGTAGTTTGGGCCAGGGGGGTTAGGGTCCTTGGGGGCTGGAGGGTTTCTGCGACAGTTGATGGCGGCGGCAGAAACGCCGTGGAGGCGCTCAGGTCCAGGATGGCGTGTGCAGCGTGCAAATCCTCTTCGGCAGGGATTCGCATTTCATAAGTACGCGGCGGAATTGGCGCCGGCGGCTGTGGCCTGTCGTCCAGCGAGTATGGCCGATAGATGTCCTTCTTTTTAGGTGGCAGCGATAGAGCCGCTCCTGTGCTGGTGAAGCACATCGATAGAGATTTTCGAGGCGGCGTGGCCGGCGCTTCGGTTAGACGCGGCGGCTGATCACCGGCACTCGAGCTGGCGACCGGCGCCTGCAACGTAACATAAGACGTGGTGGACGTTGCCGCTGGCTGTCCATGCACTGGCGTCGTTATAACAGTGACTTCGTGATCAATCCTGGGCAGGTACGCTGTGAAATGCATTGGAGAAATGTCGTGCCCATAACCTACAACAGAGGGAGACACTTGTTGAGTGATAAGGGCTTTTTTCTCTCAAATAAAAAAAGGGATTTTTAAATGCATCAAGATGATCAAGATTAACAAGCGTTGTATAATATATCTCTGAGCGCGGGAATATTTCAAAACTGAGTAATAAAGATGAATTATGCGGTTAAGGATGTAAAGTGAATTATGTACATGTAGGAGGATGGATATAGAATTTGTCTCGCAAGACACTACAATTGCAAATTGAGCTCTTTGTCCTCAAGGAGTGGCGGCGTCTCTTTGAGGCGAAAATCCCAACCCATCGCTTCGGGAAAATCAACAGGAAAAGTGTTTGTCTGCACAGTAACTCGTCGGGAGGGGGAGATTGGGTGGCTCGGCGCAAATGCAAGAGGGGGTGAAAACACGAATTACGCCAACACGACAAAATACATCTCGCACAAAAACAATAGCGCACCATCAGTGAAAGCACAACATCAGCAACATCCAACTTTTTCCCTAAGAGGATGAGGGAGGGACACAGAGGTTTTCCCGGACGCGGCTTGGGAAATTCAATGCGACGATGCAATTGTGGGGGAGAATGTGTGAGACAGTGAAACGTAATCAGCAGACATTTCTCTGGAATTTTACCTCTTACCCCATTACAAGACTTTGTCACTTTTACTGAAAGCTGACAATTTTTTTTGCTAAATCAAATCATTGAAGCTCACATGTGATATTCTTTAGATCTCACAACCACAATTGCTAAGTCTTTGGCATCTTTTGACCAATCATTGCAGGTGGAAAACACATTTCCTCTAAGATGTTTGATGGGAATTCTTTAATTAAATTGTTGACAAAATAATTGATAGTATGTTCTTATTTTCTTTCTCTTAAGGAAAATATGGAATTATTATATAGAGAGCCTCAATATTTATTCTTTATCTTTATGGTTATTGCATTTATATAAAAGTGTCCAAGTGTCCCTTCTGCCCCCTATCGCCATAGCAATGAAGGAATGTCCTTCAGCTTTGCAAATTATCAAATATTTCACTAATTAAATGGAAGTGGATGAGAAGAGTCGGAAAATTCCGCCAATTACACCATCTAACACGTCCGTATGATGGAAAAAGTGCGTCCCAGAGAAATCAGAAGCAAAAAGGGGTATTCTTTTTAAGCATCTCTACACTTCCCCAGGAAACCATTGAAGAGTCTCCATACAGCATCGTACTATAATGATTGAAAGTCGCCAGTGTGGCTTCTTTTTTGGTGGGGGGGGGTGTTTGGCAAAAAGTGGCTTAAATGACGTAATTCCGCAAGGGGTGGAATTTTGCGCGCACGAGGGCATGGGTAGATTGTTGAGAGTTATAAAAAGCAAGAGTAAAATCTGCTCAGTGTGCAGAAATTAGACCTTTTTTGCGCGAGATGGGGGAGAAAAAGCTCCAAATGAGGCGCCACCCCACTTTTTTTTTCCTGCCACCCCAACACATGTTAGCGGCATGTAATGAACGTTATTTATGGTTGAAAGTTTCTTTTCACATTTTCCCCGGGGCCGATGATGAAGGGCGCGCACATTGTTCTAAGTCACATCATCATCCTTGGCCTCTGATGTGCGCCAAAATCCTCCACTCACATATGCTTGGGGACTCTGGGTGGGGTGGTTGGGGGGGTGGAAAGAAACAGAGCCCTCTATATATACCTCTTATTGACACGGAAAGGCACTCATTGTGCTGTCGTAATGAAAATCTTTTCACGTTTAATTAGTGCATGTCATGGTGCAAAACAATGCAAACGCCCTGATTGAAATCTAAAGTGGAAATCTCGCGTATTCATCCTCCATATGATTCCATATTATTTCGCACTTTCACACCCAGGGGCTTGTCAGTGGGAATTGCGGTGACTTTCTGATGAGAATATTATATGTTCTTTTTCCACCATGAAGCCCTGTTATCCATCTCTCTCTCTCTCTGTATGTAATGCAAAAAGCTCCCTCCGAGCTTTAAATACATATAAAAACTTTTATGTTGGCAAAAGTCAAATAGTAAGATGAGAACTTTCTGGTGCAACATATGTCTCATCACGTCAGACATCTCTATGTGTGCAAGAAAAGTGTTTAAGAAACTGTGCTTTTGAAATGATTTCCTCTCCTGAACTTTTAAAGCGTCTCCCCGCTGAGGAATTGTCCAATGAATCAGCGGAATTATCTGGCAGAGAAAATGAGCTTCCCAGCAAGAAAGCCCCACTCTGGGAAAGTGGCTCTGGCGACAAATGCAACATTGTTGAATTTTTTTTTGGCGAAGCTGCAATTGTAGCATCGCTGGTAATCCTGTCGAGTGATAAAATCCATCCACCCGCCCCATTTTGTACCGGACGGGTTGGGAAAGGGTGAAAGAAAAGCGCCACCATCCTTTCACCACCCCTGATTATCTGGTACATTGCCAAGTTTTCCCAGGAGCGCGAGTTATTGCACTCGCCCGAGAGTGACAAAAGCCTGGGGAGGATTGCAACGGCTTGAGAGAGATAGAATTCATTTCTGTGTCGCAATGCACCATTCAAAATGATATTTATACCCTATACCATGCCCCCTGTTCGTCTTCCTTTTTTTTCCAGGGCAGAACAGAGGGCAGCCCACTTTTTTTTTAGGAGGAGATGGAGAGAAAACATCCTCAGATGCAACATTCTCAGGCGTGTCATTCGAAAGGAGAGAGAAATGCCTTTGTTGGTTCACTCACTGCACTGGGTAAGAAATTAAATTACTCTCCCGATAGCGTTGAAGAGTTCCAAAGTGTAGCAATTTCTGGGTTATATTTCGCATAAGCGCCAGGGGGTTGGGTTATTGATTGTGCCAATATGTTAGTTCCCCCAAAATCATGATCTTTTCTTAACCACCCAAGAGAAGGTGCTCGCAGTGGCAGTCCTTAATTCAATAACCATGTCTCTGGAGTTGATTATCGAGTCATTGAATTTTTCACTCTCCCCACACAATACTCCCCATGGACTATCATCTCACATATCCCACGAAATATCCTGCCACAGAAATTTCCTCTCTCAACATTTTCATTTTGGTGGGTTCGCTTGCAGCAAAGGAAAAATCCATATCTTGGCACACACCACCCCAACCCTGGCTCCATGAGAGTGATTTTCTTGGCACACAAACCCAACGCCAGACGAACATTTCTCTGGCAGGAAGTAGTGTTTACAAATTTTCCCAAAACCACATGTGCACATTCCCTCGACTTGAGTCTTTCCGCCAAGGAGGAAAATCAATAAGTTCGCCTCTTCAACACTGTTGATGGCGCGCAACAAGGCGATTTCTTTGCTCTCACACCCTCATGTCCACTACGTGCTCACATTCATAAAGCGCCCTCTAATGCCAGGTATCATAATTCAGGGTAAGAGGAAAAAAAATTGAAAATTCCACTCAAAGTGCGCGAGCTAGAATTAAATATTCCGGAATAATCTCTCGGTGTACTTCATTAAATGTTTATGCGAGGTGGAAGCGCGCGAAAGAGAAAATCCACGAGTTCAACATTTTGGCGGTGGGATTTACAGCAATTTCTCTTTTGTCGGGCGGTGCCGAGGGGGTTGAAATACACGCATTTGCACAGAACCGGATGGAGTATTTATTCACAATTTTATTCTGCGCCCAGCCCATTCAACTTCTGGCCACGCTGGTGGCACACAAAATGCGGAGAATTCGGTGGCGTCTGGTCTGAAAGTTAGAGATTATACGCTATGCCACATTTTTCATCATTAATGTATTATTCTCGCATTGGCTCATGCACGATTCCCCGGACCGTGTGCGAAGAGCTTTAAGCGGAAGGCAACCCCTTTTGGTGAATGAAATTAAATCTACAATCCCGCAGGAGCACAAATGCCAGGATGTGTGTTGGCTGGATATAAATTTAATTTAGAATTATCATACCAGACATTCTCTGTCCTCTCTATCTTCTC
The DNA here is from genome assembly GCA_918844115.2 of Phlebotomus perniciosus. NCBI lineage: Eukaryota > Metazoa > Arthropoda > Insecta > Diptera > Psychodidae > Phlebotomus > Phlebotomus perniciosus. Next base: position 19,747 of record CAKKOB020000816.1, on the reverse strand, counting down.
GTGGAAAATTCAGTTTCACTGGCTGCAGAGTCACTGGAGAGAGAAATTTCTTTAAATTCCACAAGCATTCTCATTGCTAATCAGATACTATGACTTGTAGATCTGTTGCCGCATCCTTTTCACAATATAATCTCTGGTGCAACTCAATTTTGGGATTGATCCCTAATTGTTGTAAAAGAAACTCCTCTAAGACCACAATATATAATTTTATTGTGAAACGATAACCAAAAGAGACATACATATATGTAGGTATCAAACACGAAAAAAGCTCACATACGCAGAGCGGAAGCTTTACCCGCCAGCGATGGAGACGAGTGAGGAATTTTCATGTGGAACAATGTCGCCGAGAATTTTGCCGGATGGCACAGAGTGAAAGAAATCATCTCCTGCTGTGTCTTCCGCATTCCACAAGGCGGCTGATGGGGGGGTGGGTGATGTGCAGAGAGAAGTTTGAGGAAAATATAAGGGTTGAGGGATTTCCCACAGAGTTTGATGATGATGACGCGGGAGAGGCGCGCACTTGGCGAAAGAGGAGCTTATCTGGTTATGGTGGAATAGCTCGAGAGATGTGGAAGTATATAATGCGTTTTCCAATTTCGAGCTTTTCTTTGCAATATGCAACAGCTGTCTAAAAGACAATTTAAACTTTAGACTCTTATGTCTTCTCAAAATACATAAAAGATGAACGGATTTTCCATAATGCCATCCACTCTCTCTCAGCTTTTTCATATTATTCCCGCGCGCAAAGGGGCTGAGATCCAGTTGTCGACAGACATAGGGTTTGAGGATGGAAAAATATACATCGGGATTTAATAAATTTTTAGGGGTATATGGAATTATTGTTGAGTTACTGTATGAAAAAAAAAACTTCGAGACTTTTTTAAAGAGTGAAAAATTTCGAAAGCTCTCAAGGCTCTTCATCAAGCCATTCTGCCTGATTGTGCTCAATTTCTCAAATACACCGCTCCCAGGCAAAACTGGTGGCAAATGAAAAGTTTTTGGATGCCCCAACAATTGCCTCCCATCTTTTCGCCACTTTTCCGAGGCGGCCCAGCGCGAATGTGGCCACAATTTTCGGGGCCAGGGAGGGACGCTAAAATGTCGCAATGCGACATTTCATCGGACACACAAATTAATGGTTGTAAGGAAAATCGATTGTGAACAGAGGAAATCGGACCTACACCCTTTCCTCTTGCCAACTTTAAAATGGAAATGTCAACTAATTCTCTGTCTCTTGCAGTATCTCTGCCCGCCCTTTTCCTCGCGCTCGCGACCTCTCCGGAATGGTGATGATGAGCAAAGATTAACGACACCTCCCCTTGATGTCCGGGGTGAGAGGAGGAGATTATGCAAGAATCATTAAATCCAGCAAACTCTCGCAAACACCCGGTCATTTCTCACGGAATTCACACACCAAAAAGTTGGAGGGTTGATGCCTCCCCCGAGAGTATTTTGCATTCTTCAACAAGTTTTCTGTTGCTTTCAATTGAAGCCAGAGAGCCTATGTCGCTAGGGGGAGTTGCTTTATGTGAACTCAAAGTCCTGAGAATCAATTTCTTCGCGTGATGTTAGGCATTTATCGACAGTAATCAGCATTTTTGTGTGTGTCACATAAATTTTCACTAATAAATTCCACCGACTCTCTGTGAGGAGACCTTTGGGAGGAAGTGCATTTAATTCATATAAGAGCAAAGAGAGACTCCCCCGCCTGATGGTAGTCCAACTTCTTTGCCGCAATGGTGGAAAATTCAAACTCAATTGCTTTCGACGCTTCCGCCATCGGGCAATTTTGGGCGCCCCCTCACGAATAACTTAGCAATTTTCCAGACACTTTTGGGCCGAAGGGCAGGGGTTTGGTGAATGTGTGTTGTTTTGTGTCGAAGAGAAAAGATATAAATTTGAAGCAACCCCCATTTGTTGTTTCCGTTTCCATGTGTAACGCGTTCTAGAGGGAAAAGCATTTCTCTTGCATGCATCGTGGCCACGTTATATACATTTTCTTAACATTCGGATTGCTTAATTGTGGGAGTTTGTGAGAGGGAGATTTTCACAAATTGCCCATGCCAAGTTCAATTGTCCCAAGAACGAAATTCTTCCCCTATATCTCTCTATGACTAATAAATTGCTGAAAATGCACCTAAATTTTCTCTTCAACTGCCCCCAACTCTGTAAAATTTTCTCTGCTGTCGAACTTTCCCCGAAAATCCTGTTTAGAATGTGAGATGGGAGGTGGAAAACCGTGTGAGACAGATTGTGCAAATTGTGGATTGAAAGTGCAATCGAATAGCATTTCATGTTGCCAATTTATCGCATAAATAGCTAAACAAATTCCATTTGGAATGAGTGAGACGCCCAGAAGCGACTCTGTGCAGAAATTCGTATGCGCGCACTCCCTGTTGCTGGTGCTGTTTCACTGAATAAATTAATGTGATTGAGTCCCAAACACCTAAACACACTAAAACCACCCACTCCATGCCATAAGTGGGTTTTTGTGTGGGGACAATCTATATCAGATTCGGTGCTGGGGCTGATTGAGTGATTGCGGGGGCGAAAGTTGCACCGATCAATCTTTTAATCAATCCCATGGTATGAGGCTAAAAATTCATTGGCCCCACAAATTAGGGGGGAACCGAAAACACATTTAACTTTTTATTACAAGAGGTTGAATTAACTACTAAAATCCGCTTTTTGAAGCTAGAAGTGCTAAATTTACTAATTTGTCGAACAATTTGCAGAGCTTTTTAAAGGTTTTCGATGGATTTTTGAGAATTTCTTCTGAATTGCGGTTTCAGATAGATTTTCTAGCTTTTACATTTTCATTCAATTTAAGACCAAAGAATAAGAGAATTTGTGATAAATGAAACAACAATTTTACAATTTCTGATTTTCAAATTAATTTTAGACTCGCGAAATATCCTGAAAATTCTAGAAAATTCTTCCCTTGATATGACCTCAATTCCGGAACGAATTTAATAATTCTATGTGGATTTTCCGAACAAAACTTTCGATCTCTCAAAAGACGTTCTAATCAAAGATGCGAGGATGTCCCAGAAATTTTAATTAGGCGCGCTTCACGAGAAAGTTGCTCAATAGACCGACATTTTTATTGGATTTCCACGGGAGTTGTATAGCTGAATACTTAATGGATTTTTCGGAAAATTTTATTAGCAGAATTGAGTGCCATATTTTCGTGCTTTATTTAGAGAATTTCCTAGAATTTTGAGTTTTATTGACTCGGTCAATAATTGTATAGTGGGTGTGTTTAAAAAAATCTCTTGCACGACAAATTGTACCTTGTCTAAATTATAGACAACAGAGGGGCTATTTGTGGCCATCGTGCATCATTAATCCCTGGGCGTCTCAACAAACTTTGCACTCAAGGAGTGCGCTGAAATGATTCGCGGGGGTGGCATCGCCGATGGAGTAATAGAAAAATCAAAAATTCATCCACTATTTGCTAATGGCAAGAGGGAGGCACCTCCCATCCCAGCTATTATTTCTGCGGAAGAGACGTCCGACTTGTGATGGGCGCAGTCATGAAATGGTCAATAATTGATCTCTTGTTTGCAATTTGTCTAAGTGAATATCCTCTCTGACTCTTGTTTACTTGATTGTCAGACCACCATTTCTCACTACCTCCCCGTCTCTCTCCCCCGTCGCAATGAGCGTCAAGAGATGGCCAAAGATCACAATTTGATTTTTTATAAACGATTTATTAAATAAAATGGGGTTTATATCTAAACATGGGTGAATGTGAAATATTTAAGATTTTATAGTTGGTCAATTTTTTAAGGACTTTTATATGTAATGAAAAATCAGTTTTTAAATGATTCATCTTGTTGTAACATTAATACACAATACTTTAATACAAGTCTGAGATATTCCTTCATTCAAAAAATGTCCCAGGAAGTGGGTGAATAAGGCAAAATGCAATAGAGAGAGAGAGAAGTACTCACCATTGTAGAGAATTGTCGAGCCACGAGTTGCTTCCGGCGAATGTGGGGGCGGACTGGGAGCCGTGGCGCCAGCCGTTGGTGATGAGGGTCCCCAGCAGGAGGCCACCACAGCTACAGTGGTCTTGCCAGTACCTGTCACAGATGCACCACTCGATGCCACTGCAGCCGGTGAATCGCCAACAACATCAATTTCAATCTCTTCCTCCTCTTCAACGTCCGGTGCCGGCTCCTCGCGATCAGGCCACGGATAGGCTTTCCATTTTTTGGCCATCAAACACCGTGGCATTCTAGGGGGATCGTGACGGATGTGGGGCTCTAGCTCAAATCTTTCTCTAAGTCTCTTCTTTAGCTCTTCTTCTCAGAAGAGATTCTTATCTTATCGCGCCTCGAAATTGTCGAACTGATTCTCTTTGCAAATTAAAAAATTGTCTTTATGCTTACTGGCCAGGCACTCTATCGGCCATATCACCTGTCGTTGTCCAGATCAGTGTTGGCAGGAGCCGAAGAATTGTCTCATGGTGAATAAGTGAATTCTGCCATTGACTCTTGGTGGCACTCTTTTTGATGCACTTGGATCGAATTTCTTCAACCTTTGCGTCCATCGAGATATTTCCTCCACTTGGGGATTCACCGAATTCCCTGGATCAATTTCACCACCTTTTTTCTGCGTCCGTCTCAACAAACACTCTTCACCAGAGATACTTCACTCGAATTTATTGCTTTCTGGTCGATACTTTTATTGCTTCTCAGTGTCTTGATTTTTTTCCTCAAGCTATTGCTTCAAGAGTGTCTCAATCACTATTCGCACTTTTATTTTTAGTGTCTCTTTGGTTGGTATATTTTTTTCTCCCTCACTCTCTCTGGAGAAAGATTTCTTCCTCAAGACAAGAAAATGTCTCGAAGTTAAGTCTCTAGTTGCTTTACGGAAATAACCTCCCGAAAACTGATTTTCTCACCGTTTTTGGAGGAAATTCCGTGTTCTTTCCACCCTCTCTCTCTGCTCTGTTTTTGTTGAGGAGAAGAACAGAGAGCAAAAGTATCGGGAAATAAAGATTTATGGATGTATCGCGAAAGAAACAGATACTTCTAGGCTGATAGATGGACAAAGGTTTTGTGTGATGAGAAGAAAAAATCTCTGAGACTTTTGGTGTGGAGTATATATTTTTGGTATATGTGTGAATATATAGAAAATTGAAATAGAGAAGAACTACGAACCGAACGACACCAACCCTGAAACACTTTTGAATCCAACCCGAGTGCGCACTCCCCTTATAAAGCCATTCAACTGGTCATGATTCCATGGAGGGGATGTTATCCTCTCATCGCGTGAGAGTCTCTCAACTTCGCACGTTTCGCTCCTCACGGTATATGGTTTCTTGCAAAACTCTATATAGCCGGAGGGGTGATTGAGAGAGAGGGTGCCTTCCAGAGACCTAGTTGCACTTTCCCCTCTGCCCCCTCTTTGCTCTCACTATCCCACTCTCACAAGTGTTTTTGCGGTCCTTCTCCTTCTTCAGCGCGACTCACCCTCGAGGACGTGGCACAGGCTCTTCAGCACAAAAAAAAACAACCCCTCGAAAGGCTCTTGCTGCAATTGTTGCTTACTCCCTCTCGTGCTCTCTCCCCACTCCCGCGATGCACTTCCCCTTTGTCATGTGGAAGGGAAATGTACGATGAGAGGGAGTCAGTCACATCCTGGATCCTCCGAACAGCATGAATCGCAATCGTATATAGTGGGAAAAATCTATAAGGCAAAGACCACTTTCCTGTATGCTCGCCAATAAAATCGATCGATTACTACATTAATGCTATTCATCGTGAGACTGCCTCAAGGGAGTTCAAGCAATAATACGTCAATGATATCCACCCCCTCGGTGATATATCGCCCAAGAGATACTCATTTGCCATGCCAAGAGCACCTCCAATGGCCAAACGTGTGACCAAGAACGTCTCGAAGAGGGGGTGAGTGCGGTTTCACGGAGACAATCCCCATAAGCACATGATTACACGCAAAGAATGGTGCGGAGGCCACACAGTAATTTGATTCTCGATTCCAGAGCGTCCCACTGAGAGTGTCTATTTAATGAAATCAAATAACATTTAATGGTTGCCCAATGACAACGTAGAGAAGGACTTCCTCTAAGGAAGTCATTTGCAAGACAAAGGGGAAGCGTCAAGAATGATTCACAATTGCTTTTACCCCAAAGGAAGAGTGTTGGCGAAGAGTAAGGTACACCACTTCTATTCATCAAATAACCCCGAGAACACTTGAAATTTTGTAATGTTTAACTAAGCAAAGAGGAATATTTTTATTCTGACTTTGATAAATCAAAAATATTCACAGAAAGTTTGAATCTTCGCAAAAAATATATATAATTTTGACAAAAAATTTAGGAATATTAAAGGTTTTGGTGGGAGTATTTTATGTGTGTATTTTTAAAGAAAGAACATTTTGTATATTTAAACTCATTGTCCTAATACAGATCCGAAACCCCATTGCTGTTTGCTTTTCGTCCACAAGAATTGCGTAAAGGTTTTAAAATTTCATTTAGCGATACTTTTTAAGAATTCTTCTAAAGATAAGTTGAAGACTTGTTTTATTGCCATCTACGTAGACACGATATAAAACATCTCTTGGAGGTGAGAAAGTGCGAAGAACTATTTTTAAAAGAGAAAGAGAGTCGACAGAAAAAAGGCGTCAGGAGTGAATTTATGGCTAAAGATGGGATTATTAGGTTGTGGTATTTCTCCTTGGGAGTTTGAGATATTTCCCCAATAGCACGGCATTTTCAGTCACGCAGAAAGAGGGTGAATTTATCTAAGCACCATTTAAACTGCACTCAACGATTCAAATGTATATGTAGCACAGGGGGTCGGAGGGGGTATTATATGGAAGAAATGGATGATAGCATTTTTCATCCTTTATACTCGCTCGTCGGCGTTTTTTTGCCAATGATGGTGCTTCTTAGGGTGGTGAGGTCCTCTTTATCCACCCCCCTCCTAACCCCCTAAATGCCGCCTCGTGTGTGGTACAATTGTAAGGGATTTTTTTTCCTTCATTTCTTCATTTTCAAGGAGAGAGGGAGGGATGAACGCACCGAGAGAAATAAATAACACATTCTCTCCTGCCGCTAAATACCACTTTGAATAACATTTTCTGAATCTGAAACGATAACACAAATCCTTGGGAGGATAAAACACCCTCAAACAATTGTCATTAATGTGCCATGGAAGCGCTACATAAATGCTTTTTGGTACAGACTCAGCATCCCGAGTGAGAAAAGCAATAAGGAAAGCACTGGGATATCATCTTGTATGTCTCTTCATCTCCTCCAACACACACGGATTGTATTTATGACGATGAGGATCTGCCAGGATGTAGTCGATGAGGGTTGAAGAGGAGACAGTGGTTACTTTAGGGGTTGGACATGGACACCCCAAGACAATTGTGCTGGGGCAGCAAAACCAAACACTGCGAGGATAAACCATTAAATCTATAGTGCTGTCGGTGCGTGATAATGAGAACGTTGGTAATCCCCTTGTTTTGCCCATTACAATGCAAATTTTATACAATTTTTCCCTCTTGCTATTTCTTTTATTTGCCGCCAGCCAAATGAGGAGGAGAGAACACCAAAGCCAACACTTTAGTCCACCGTGGATTGCTCTAGGTGTTGCTGATAACAGAGTTGATGAGATTATTAGAAAAAAAAATAGAAAAATAAATTGTTCTGTAAAATTTAATTAAAAGACTTAAAAACCTTTAATGATATTTTGAGGTCAAAACAAACTAAAAAGACTATTTTGCCCGCGGAAAATCTTTCATCTGAGAATATTCCATCTTTGAGTTGGAAATGAGAGTCGTTTTCATGTGCTGGTGTAGTGAGGGAAGTCAACAGCTTTGAATCCTAAAAAGAGGGTCCCCTACTCGATGGCACGGCTATGTGGGAGTAATATGAAAGCCATCAGCGTAATCAAGACCCAGACCCTGAATAGCGTTCGCGGAGCGATTTTCAATCAGTCAATGGATAGATTAGTGGAGTCTTATCGCAGGATATCTTCGTTTTCTCCCCGAGACGTTACTTTTTCCCTCCCTCGCAAGTTAATCTGCTCCTTCGGCAGAACACCATATGATCGGATTGGTGTGCTCCCTCTGGCACGGAGGGAGAAAGAGGTTGGTGTATTTTTTTTTATATGTGCCATATTCATAGAAGAAGGCGCACAGGCCACCCCCTTCACGCGAGTGCTCAGGGAAAGTCATAAAGTTTCGTGCGATAATACAAGGTGCGGTTCAAGTTCCGTTTTCACCTGTATCGAAGCCGATTTTCCGATCTACTTTGCACCATTATTTGTGTATTATACTATATATCTCACACGAAACACCTTTCTTCCATTGCCTTCAATTTTCCTCTACAGCGCATATTAAAGGGGGCTGTATTTATTTTAAGTTTTCCTTTAAAGATTCTCCAGGGCGATTCGTATGAGTGGCTTTCTTGTTAGGGGGTGTCTGTAGGGAAATTCCCGCTCAATACATGTTATACCCAAATGTATCTCCCTTGGGGAGGACACTGAGAATCAACTCACCCAAAAAGCAACAATTCCAGAAACTCATCAAGTGGTTGAGACACTGTTGAATTCTGCAACAGATTCTCAAGCACCCGGCCATACAATTTTCTTTTTCTATATGTAAAAGGTAATTTCCATGGAAATTCTTTTTTTTTTGGGCTGGATTTAGGATATCCTTACCTTCATTGCGTGATTTATTCTCACGTAATTGTTACAATATCTCATACAATTTATTTTAATTAAATTTTTGCTTGAATAATCCCAGCCAGTAATAGGGTGCTCTCATGCGACGATTATCAAGCTAAAGCACACGAAAATCCAAGGTGTTTGTATTACGTACGATTTTCTAAGAATTCTATCATTTTCTCCAATCCGGGTGTAAATGAATCCCTGCAATTCACCTTCTGCAAGTATATAATTGCGTTTTTGCCAATCACTGTCTGGTGCTCTGTCTTTAATCCTGAAGATCAAAGAAGTCAAAATCAATCGCACAGGTTTATTGGAAATATTCAAAGAAGCCACAAATGGAAGATTCACCACCCATTCAACTTCTCCAGAAAGCCCTATGCGGATAAAAGGAAAAATGACCAAGATCCCAGACTAAGTTGCAATTAAACAAATTTCATCGCACCCAGCTTCCCAGGAGGTGGTTGAGATCCTTGAAACCACTCCTCAACCGCAATTCCAACTCCCCGACCCCATTCATTTGCATATTAGTGAGCAAGGAGGTGAATTGGAGCTCATATATTATAAGGAGCTGCAGCGAATCCACTACCCACTTCTTCATGGCGTCCAAGACACACCGTGCCAGCATCCAATTAGTATGGGGAAACTTTGCCACATGCCGTTCACCGCAACATCCAGTGCAGATCATCAAGACTTTACCACCCAAAATGCATCAACGTGAAGGTCAAAGGGGTGTCTTGTGGTTGTTAGGTCCTTTGTGCCCAAAATCGAATCTGTCAATCCAACAACCTCTCCCTTTACCTTTCACGTCGACACAGAGCCTAAGAAAGTCACCGGCATCGATTTTCTCCTTTGATCCTGTACGTCCAGACTCTTGGGAACTCTCCTGCCAGACGAGATTGCGAAGTCAAAGTTCCCAAGGGATTGCGGTGGGCAATTGAATTACTTCTGAGCCACATTTTAACGAGAGAGAATTTCTCAAAATGATGCAACGAACAATATTTAGGGATTTCTTTTGAGAGAGGCATGTGTTAACCCACACATAAAGTGCTTGAACCCAATTAATCGAAAAGTTAAAAGGCTCACCATGTGTCTCGAAATGATGCATTTTTGGGATTTTTATCCTCATAGGAAAAAGGGCCGTGAAATAAATTAAAACAGCCCGAGGGTGGAGAGATGGGATTTCATTTCACGAAACATCACAACATTTCCTGAGGCTCTGGGCCACCCCTTTGCATTGCAGCGACCCTCAAGGAACCACTCAGGAATTCTTTTTCAGACCCTGGCAATTGGGTTGAAAAATGAGAAGATGTGATTATTAATAGCTGAGAGAGGGTGCCAGGGATGAAGATGGAGGGTGACACGAGGGACTGAGTCGGGAGTTTTGCGTGTGCCATCAAAATGCGGAATGATGAGGCTGTGCAGCTGCATATTTCATGCATTGCAGTCTGCAGTAGTTTGCACCTTTACCACCCCTTTAGCCTCCTGTTGCTACATCACAAAGAGTTGAACATGGCGAAAGATGATAGATAAGAGATGTCTCGGCACATTAACGTGATTTTAAAAAACACCCCTTGGTATTACAAAAAAATTTAATCCGAGATTTTTACTCAAGACAAAAGATTTTTCTGAAAATCCACAATCTTTATCTACAAGATTTATATCTTTATTCTACTTTAGTAATTTTGGCAGCATTCCACACCCCCCTGTGTGGTATTCAATTCAATCAGGTCCGCTTCCTCCCAGCGGCTCTTGAACTAATTAGTATAACTGCAATCATTCGTCAAATAATGTAGCTGGGTGAGCAACATACATATTTGCGTATTAAAATTAACAAAACCCAATTATTCACCGTAATTTAATCAAGCGTGGAGCCGCCTGGCACGTCTTGTGCCTTTTGTTAATATCACAATAATAACATGCGGCTTAAGGAAGGGAGCAGACAAATCATTTTAATGAGATTACCCGTAATCCCGTGAGCTCAACAAGTACTTGACACTATCCAGCATGAAGAATAATGTGAGTAAACACAATAAATGTTACACACACTCTCATTCTTCCGTCGCACGTTTTATTATTTCAAGGGGGGCCACTGGAGAAAGTCCACCGGTCGGGCGGGTGTAGATGGCACGAGTGTGGGGAGCTTTTAGGCTCTCTATTCTTGGCGGAAATCGTTAGGGACAAATATAGCAGTTGGGATGTGTTGAAACTAGCCGAGATATGTTCAGTTTAGCTCAGTAATTCAGATTGAAACTATACAGAAAGAAATATTTAATTAATCCTATATATTCCAGAATTAATCTCTCTTTAGGATAATTTTATCTTATTTTTATTCAAAGAACTTTTACTCTAAAATCCAAAAAATATACGGTTAAATATAAAGGATAAATGTTAGAGATACTTCGGTTAAATTTTAGAACTTTGGGGATTAATTTTATTTATATATACCTATGTATGTAATTCTATGAACGAACAATCGATAGATTGAGATTGATCCTAATCTTGTCGATGTAAGTTCAATCTGCTTGTTTAATGGAATTGGATTGAATTCAAACTGTCCTAATTCTCTTAAAACATTTCGGAGCGAGCGAAAAGAATTCGGAGTAACATTTAACAACTAATCTAATCTCACTATATGCTTGTTTTGGTTGCAAATACTGCGAGATAAACTAATATTAGACTTATCTATGCTGTTTTCAATAAATTGAAGAATATTACGGATAAAAGAAAGGCTCTTTGTTCAAAATCTTCAGGAAACGGAAATATTATAATTTCGATGATGAACTACTCTTAAAATCATGAACTGTGAAAACGTACCTACTGATACTCATTGCCGGATTTTTCTCAGAAAAACTAAATCTACTGAATCTAATTGAAAACATCTATGCTATAAGTTGATAATGTTTCTATTATATGTACTCTAAAATAAATATATCCCACGTTGTTCTATAATCAATTCTACATGCTCTAAAAGTAATCCTAGATCTAGTCTTAATTCAAACTGTCTGTACTCCAGAACCAATATCATTTATTAAAAATTGAGAAGTGAGAGGTAATAGATATTCTTAATCCCTTACTCCAAATTCTACGAAAATTAGTTTTTTTATTTAGTGTAATTAGGAACATATTAATCGTACGTGGATGAAAATCAATCCTACTTTTAGAATAAAATTTCTTAGTTTTAGTGTAAATTTTCACTCTTCTCGATATGCTAGACTAATATTCCCAGTCTTAGATTCAGATCGGATCTAAATATAATAGCTTTGCTTGTCAAGATCTTAAGTCCGGTTAGGTATAGGTATTATGGTAGTCTAACATCAACTACGATTTGCCTCTAATTCAGCAACTGGCGAAAATTAGAAGGAAGTATATACGAATCTCAAAAAGTCACCCATCCAATTATTGGGGACACACTATTGAAGGTGTCTCTAACATTTAAACTAATTCTGTCGACATAACACACAAAACACACCCTATGAGAGGCTCATCGGATGCCAACAGTGAACGTGTGAAGTGGAATTGGGTCAAATGGGGCTCCACAATCTCGCACCGTGTGAGAGGCATTCGCATGGACTTTGCACAATCCACCACATTCTGGCCGGCATTATTTAAATAATTTCCGTTTTTATTCGTGCGAATAATGCGGCTACGGTGGGGCGGTGTTTATCTATTGTATTAAACGCACAGCACCCGTAGGGGGGATGGAAAAGTCTCACCCACATCGTTACATAATAATGTTTATAATCTGATAAAATTGTGTGCGATGGAGTGCTTTTGTGCGAGTACCTTTATCTGCAAGTTGCACTTTCACAAACTCTCTCGCGGGTTGGGCGTTTTTTTTTGTGCGAGCATTTTGCCTTTAACAATGCGAACGGTCGGCGGGTGGAATTTTTGTGGTGCACCACATAAATTCTTCAAACGCGCTAAATTATAAATAGCCCCAAGGAAGTGAAATCTCCTGATGCATCGCGGAAAAATGGCTCGCCTGGAAACACAACCATCGACCACCCCGGAAAGGAAAATGCATTGAGGGCGCGTTGTCTCTAAACGCCATGCGCTATATGGCGGTGAATGGGTTGTGCGGAAAACTCGACAGACTTTTCTGGTTTGTTTTTTATTTGGGCAAAATAACCCGGAACTGGATTAGCTGAAATCTTATTGAATAGATCAGGACTATCTTCTTAATTCATTCTATTATATTTCACAAAAAAGGAACAAAGATTAGCCTACTACATATAGTCTAGTTAAGTTTATTCTAAATATCCTTCTTTGTCTCTTACTCAGTTTTACTAAGACATAAATCAAATAAGAAATAATTAGACCAATATAGCATATCCTATATCAATAAAATCCGATTTCAGCTTGATTTTTCGCAATTCGATCTGGTAAAAGTTGTATAAGTAAAGTCAAAAACCGTTTCGAACCTACAATCTGACCATAATGTATTCACAAATCTACCATCCGGGAGGGTGTTCGGCGGGTGGAATGTTAAATTGCAGGCAGGCAAGCAAAGCCATCATCATCAGCGGGAGAAATGAGAAAAACAGGAAAATGCGGCACGCGAATTGATAATCGCTAATGGTAATTCCAAATATAGAAACCTCCGTATAGACGGATATTCCGGTTTCCACTAAATAAATTCAACATACACACATATATACACACACTTTTTCCGAGGCAACCCATCTCCCAGAGGCCTGGAGCCCAACCACCCCTCCGGGTGGCCTCATTCGAAATTCATCGGCTGTGCCATGAGGAAATCAGGAGAGGGAATTTCATTGTCTTTCGCGCGGTGCTGAATCATTGCATGTGCCTGTTTTTGCAGTCGCTGTTTTTTCCTGCGTTATCTCACGCCGAACCCTCCGGAGTCATACCGACCCGCTGGGATTTTTCACGCCAGCACCACTTTAGGGCACATCTTAAAGGGGAAAAACTCTGACTTTTATCCCAATTGAGATAATGATAAAAGTTTATCTCGCGATGGGAATAATTATGAAGAGGAGAGGGCTATTTTGATAAGCGATGAGTGCGAGGTTTAGAAAGTTCTGTGCGGAATTTTTTCCTGCTTTTGGATATTACTTTCACAACATTTTCCCCTGATAGGGAGGGTCATTTTGGAATATTGCCGAAAAAGTTAATTATTCCCTTTCTTGGGGCCAGGATTCCGCTTTCTTATATAGCCTAAAATGAGAAATATTCCGAAGTTTTTCTCTGAATCTCTTTCATGAGTTTCCGCATTGCCTTTATTGGAACTTTTATGCTTCTATGGGCCAGAGTCATGCTTCCTGTTGCAAGTTTCCTGCGGGGATTACCGAAGGGTGAACGGTGTCTTTAATGCCCAACACCCGCCCAGACGTGTGACTTTTTAATGAGATGCACATTCGTGGTCCGAGGGTGCTTCATCCAGGAGTTGAGGTGAATGAAAACTCTCGGCAACTGAACCACAACCGTGGCCGCGTGTTCCACCAGGTGTTGTGAACTCGCAACTGACATCCATATTCATGAGACCAATACAACCCATGTCTTCCCTGCACACACGTCGTCGCGCCAAAAATCCCGACTTTCTCTCTCCCTATGGCAACCCCCCGAAATTACCCACCGTACACTGGGTGGGTGTGCCACAAAATATATTCAACATTCAATTTTCAACGATAAAACACACTCACAGTGTCTGGATGTTTAATTATTTTACCCAGAGAACGAAGGGACAGAGCGCCCGGCTATGGGGAATCGAATGTGTTATGCAAATAATATCCAATCAGTCTCAGGACTTTCCATCGTCAAGGATATGAGATCATCGAGGGAATTTATCCGTGTACATCCCAAGCTTCTAAAACCCTCTCCCCAACCCTCATATAAAGTATTATAGTAAAGTCGAGGGGTATGCAAATTTACAATTTCAGGGTTGGAGACACAAATGAGCAGACAAAATGAAATGCTGTATCGGTGATGATTAATTTAATTTATCCTGCATAACAAAAAAAATGGCAATAAATTGGGAATATTAAAAATTGGTGTGAGGAAAAAATTGTATATTTGGCCAAACATTATTTTGTTATCAATAAAGTTTAAACTCTCTGTAGTTTCTGATCTCTGCAGATTTTATAGGATTAAAAAAATAATCCATGTAATACTCAGAAAGTAGTCTGACACTAAAATTAAGAAATTTTACCCTGGGATTATTTTTCACCAAATCCTACAATGATTTATTAAGCCTCTTTTTCTAAAAAAAAAAATGTATAAACTCACTCTCCTAGAATTTAGTGTATGTAAATTAAATAAAAATTTCTAAAACTCGCTGCTCAAATCTAGAGGAAGTGGGATTGATTTTAGTGGTAAGCATGATTAATTTAAATGTATTGCAGAATCGAATGTATGAAACACAGGAAAAAATTTCAAAAAATGACGCTTTACATTTAGATTTTCAATGTTTTTCTCCGAGAAAAATAAAGCCCTTTACAAGACCCTAAAAAAGCTTTGATCTTTTAGAAATCAATAGTTTCAAAATTTTCATGAATTTTCAGTTGCGCCATTCGATAATTTAGCAATTTTCTATGCTACCAAGGATTAGTGCCGCATTTCCTGCAACTTACCTACCCCTTTGCCTGTTCTGCACATATATAGTTTAGTTGTGGTGAAACAGCAAGTCTGTCGTGGAACAAGCGAGTTATCCCAGTGTTTTGTGTGTCCACGACACATTACAGCTGAGCTGAGTCCTGATTTATTATAAATGAAGGAACCCTGTTGAATGTAATGCCCCATCCCTATGAAATGCCGCACTTTTTTTTCACCCTCCGAGAGAGAGCAACAGAGTTGAGTTTATGTCGAGGGGTTCAACCGGAGGGATGCTGGCTTTGGCCGAGACGCATGTGCTCGTTTTCTTGTCTCAAAATTCAGAGCCAACAGCTGGCAATGTTTATAATTTTTTCCTACTGGTTTTTCTCGTTTTTTTTCCTCTAACTCTCCCTCTGTGGCCTCTTTAAACAACACTCCTCTTGAGGCACTTCTGGTGTGTCTGGCAAAAGGGATCCCCCCTCTAAAATTTGTACACAGGAGAGAAATTGATTCATTTGCCATGGCAAAATTTGTGCCCGGTGCAAGAAATGCTCGGCTGTTCCTCCTGTGGCAAATGACCAAAAAGTTTTTCGATGCTCAAAACAGTTGCTCACAAAAGTGCCATTGAACCCCGTGACTGAAGTGATGGGCCAGAGGGGCGATATATCATCAGTTCCGTTCTATTACCTATATGTCCATCTGTTGTTGCGCTGGAACATTATTAATGAAAAGTATGGCCAAACAACTGCGTGGAAAGCGAGTAAAAAAAAATGTTGGGGTGTTTGAGGGAAGCATATTTACATTAAAATGCATCCTGTCTAATTAACGATATTGCGCTGACCACGAAAAAAGGCACGGCCCCGTGCTCTATCGCCTAATGGTCTTCGCGGTGAGTGACTGTGCAAATTTGTGGGAAAATCAATTCCTGATCGGATCTCTTGACAAATTGCCCACTAATGTGTGATGGATTTTGTGGTTGATGGAGTGGAATTAAAATTTACACACAACTCTGAGGCTTCATCTCAAAATTTAACGACAAATCCAGACTGTGAGACTCTAGTTGTGGATTTTTTTTTCTTATTGCGGGTAAACATTGCGTCAGTAATAACAGAAACAACTTTTTAACGAGTTGGTGAGAAGGGAAAATCATTTGTTTTATTCGTGAACTGATATTCCTGATTCCATTGGTCCTTGTTACTTAACTAAAAAAAAAAAACTGAAAATAAGATGCTAATCAGACTAAGAACGAAATGCTTTATTTAAGAAAAGCGCCATTTAAGCATATTATGCACAACTACAGAGATAGTTCAGTATTTGAGAGTAAACTACTATGCTTGAGCCGTTATAACAATATGAAACCAAAACTACGATTTGAATAAAAAAAATAAGTTTTCAAATATTACATATTTATTTTCATATTTTCTGAAGTATTTTACCCATAAAAAACTAAGGATAAAATATGTTATTGAAACTTCTTGAGTAAACTTAAAAGTACTGAATATTTTGAAAAAGAAAGAAAAAGGGGTTTTGAAACAGATCCATTTTTTTGTGGTTCCTTAATTAACGTAAGAGTCTTTTAATATCCAAATTGTCTATTGAAAACAGGCATTATTCATGAGAGATTGCGATCGACGTGCCCAGCGAGAGAGAGACCCCTTGATTTAGCTGGTCGCGCGCGCGCCAAAAAATCCCTGGGCGGCTCTCCTTGCATGTTTGCACACAAAAGACTGCAGGCACACGCTCGTGGGTCATAGGCGCGTGTCACACCATATGGAGCATGTGTTTCCTGGGCGCCGCTCAATCTTCCATGAATGACTCCGGAGGGTTCACCCTCCACGGCACATTCTTTCTGGGCCTGCCTCTCCTCCAGACGATGGCAATTGAGTGCGCGATGAAAGGCCAGTAATGCTGCTTTTGGCACACCAGTGCCATATACACACAATTCAGGAAGATGATGGCGACAAAAAAAGGATCACACCAGGTCGATTGTGGTTCCTATCCGAGCCTTCCTGGGAACTTAGAGAGGGCGCAAAAGGTCAAAAAGGTATAAATGCCGACGAACGGCAAAAATGAATGCCAACCAGAGTGGGATTTCAGGTAGCGGGCCCAAGAGACTGCCATCCTTCCAAAAGGATACAATTTCCACCCTGACTTGAGGAAGAAAAAAAAGGAGACGAGACAAGGGCAAAGTACTATCATATTTTGACGGAGGGAAAAATATGCCAGACGTCCCGGAATTACTCAGAGTCCCGTTTCATCCATTTATTGAATCCCAAACCGTTGAATAAATAATTTCTCCCTGCCTAGAAATTGAACACCTTTCGCATATTCAATCCCAGATGATTTCTGCAGATGAGGAATTCTGGGATATCTCAGCCAGTTGCTTATACTTTTTCAATATCATTCAAATGCGGGGCCCTCAAATCCAATAAATTTAGGGTCCTGGCTTCCTCTTCTTTGAGCCTTACAATTTTTTTCTTACTTTGGAAGTGATATCATACAATATAAGAGTTCTACTATAACATCACCATCAAAATCAATCTCCGAATGCGACATTCAATCACCATCCACCCAGGAGATAATTAATAGAGATTGACGTGGTGAGTGTGCAGACTTTTCCGTTCGATATCTTAATCTTTGAGATGGTGTGGTGCAAAATAGTGAATTTTGTGGGTAAAGGATAAGCACAAACAACCCACTTTTGCACCCAATACATATGTGAGGGAGAGGCAATCAATTCGGAGATAAATTACTGTCGTTTTAGAAATCCCAATTCCAGTGGCAGCCAACCAATTCCATCTCACCCATACCACCCCCGGGGCTAGCCCACAAGCTGGAGCGACATTAACTCGAAAACAGGCATTTGATAAATGTTTCGGATTTCCCATCACCATCCAATGAAATATCGGCTGTAATTTGATTTTAGCGATAGACAATACACACTCCACGAGCTACCTAATTTAATTAATTGGAGAAGTCGTGAGTACTGAAACATTCACAATGGCCAGATCCATCCTCCGGAAGTTTAGCGTACACATTGCAAATATCCACGGGTCAGAGGAGGAAAAAAAAGAGCTTGGCTATTAATTTTTTCCTTGCGAATGGCCCCAGCCATTGATCTCTTATTTGGCAATTCCATCTTATACGATGCTATTTCATGGCAATGGGTGTCCCGCTTTTGTCATTGTTAGGCTTCGATTGTCGTCTCAAGTTTCCATCCCCTGTCACTGACTCGTGCCGTGAATTTGAACTTTCATAAGAAAGAGGTTTCTCTGTGCCACTGGTGACCGAAAATCATTCGGGGATGGAATAAATTTCATATTGAAAATCTGTAAATATAGTATTTTCCCTTTTCTTTTCACATTTGGACGGTTCATCACGATAGTGTTGGAAGGGATAAATAAAAAGTTGTTTTAAACTTGATTTTAACTGAAAAATTGGAAAAGTTGTGATTGGAAAAGATTCGTGCAAATGTTTCAATTAGCGGATAAAAATATTAAAATTCCAGGCTTCCCCCATAATCGAAATTCTCACGACCTTAAAGGATCTTTTGAAAAGAGTTCACAAAAATTGGCAAATGGAAGATAATCAATTGCTGAATTGTATAAAAATATTAATAAAGAATCTTATTATTAATTAATGCCTTGGGGAAGATATGTATTATGTTTCAAACCTCAGATAAAACTATTTATATGAAAATCATGAGTTTAAAACTGGACTTTATGGACCTTATCATATAGCAGAGAGGGGCAGTTTCAGACATTTATCTTTAGAGTAATATTGTTGTGGATAAAATGTAAAGCTTGCGATTGCTTATTTAGCAATCGCAAGCCATATATACTCCACGACACAACATTGTAAGTCAGTTCCACTTGGGTCTTCAATAAAGAATAATTCTACAATTTGGTGTCTTTTAATGTAGTTAAATCGCTACAATATTTTTGGATATACAGAAACTAAACTACTATGATATCGAAGGTGTATTATTAAGTCATTTAATTAGGGGGCAGTTTTAAACAAACTTGTAACTCGCATGAAATCTTATGTGCAGAAAAACTATGGCTTTTTAGGGGACGAGTCAAACAGTTTTTTAAGTCTATACTAAAAGTATAGCTCATAAGCTAGATGTTTAAAAACAATCCATTTGAAAGTGCTCATCTCTCCCCTGCATATATTATTTTTTGAAGATATCCTAAAATCTCTTTCTTGTACTCTACAGGTTTGAAAAGATTGGGATAAATATAAGCGATATTTAACAACCTTGTAATGGATTTCTAAGGAGTTAAGTATTGTTTAGGTTTAAACATTTTAGTTTTCAGATTTTCAAATTAAATTATTTTTTTTTTTTGTATGTCAATATGTATTCAAGCGATCTGTAACATTCAATTACAATGAGCTTCCTTGATGAAGAGTGAACATGACAGAGGGGTTACGATTTTAAGGCAACCTCACAAAAAATAATACTTTACAAATATATAAAGAGATCT
>CAKKOB020000815.1:22213-34755 GCA_918844115.2 Phlebotomus perniciosus | reverse complement strand
GTGACCCCCGTGACCCGCGTGTCCGCCGTGACCTCCTTCGAAATGCTTATTTGGCACAAAGTAATGGTGAACGTAACCGCCATCTCCATGCTTTCCGCCATCGTAATGATCATGATGTCCGTAATTTTGAGCATGACCTCCGTGACCCCCGTGATAGCCACGTTCAAAAGTCGACGATCCATGACTTCGTTGGGCATTGTCCTGCAGATGAAGCGGCTGCACTGGCAATCCATGTGGTGCGTGATTTTTGTGATTTTCAAGATCATTCTTCATGTTGTGCGGCGACACGTAGGTCTTTTTCTTCTGCGGCCCACTGGCAGCAACGTGGAAGCCCCCTGGATGGTATTGCGGTGCCCCCAAGTAGGAATGATAGTGAGGGCGTGGCTGATCAAACTGATAATTCCTCTTATCTTTGCACATCATATATGATCTCTCATAAGGCGTTGTAGGATTAATTTCCACACACACAGTCGTTGGTGATGAGTAGGATTTTTTTTCGCGAGTCACAGCACCATCATCCCTTGCCAGATCACTAAAATCCGTGTCGAGATCAAACTCAGCATCTCCGAGTGGATATCCCCAGGATCCGCACAACACACACAATCCCACAGCGATCTGTAAGAGGCTTCTTCTGGACATCATTGCGATGAACAAAAATCACCAAAATCACCTTTTTCCAGCAATTGACGTGAAAGTGTCTAATAACCGAGGTTTTATATGCAAAAATTGTTACATCAGCTGAATTGACGAATGAAATATGACTTTGGTCGCTCCCTTCGTCTACGTCGCGTTGTGACTCTTTCCACCGGCGGTTCTTTCACAATTGACCCATCTTCTGCTGATCTTGAAGGTGTGAGGTGGCAATTGGGTAATTTCATTGCAAAACTAGACCTACTTGCCAAGAAGAGTTCTTAGAAAAATCGTCTCAAATTTCATCTTTAATTCACAGCGTAAAATTGTATTTTGCGCATTTCTTTGCAAGTTCATTGCGTTCATTGGCTTTTAAGAGCAATATTTACATAAACTGTATACCCAAGCCAATATATAAATAAAAGTGATTATTATTTTAAATAATTTTACAAAAAATCCTAAAAGTAATTCATATTAATTCATTTTCTTTTGGTTAATCAAAGATGCAATATAGAAGTATTTTTTGTTAAATTCAATACATTTATTGCAAAACACGCAAAACAAATGTTTTTTTTTTCTTATTGAGGAAAGTAGAGTAGGACATGCTGACAGTTACAACAACCGCCAGTTTTCACCATTCAAATCAATTTTCATTCGAATTTTTTCTGCCTTCCTGCTAACAGCGCTAACGCGGCATCTTCGAATAGCGGCACCTGCAGATATACGCAGCCTCTTTCGAAATGTCATTGACGTGTTCGTTTTGCTCCACGAATTTTTGCATTTTCTGAGAGAAAAATACCCTGTTTTTCCTCAGTTTTTGTGCGTGTGAGCTGCATGGTGTGTTAATGGGAAAATGGGTGGCCAAAAATTTGAATACGATGAGAGTGGAAGTACATTTTTCTACTTCGTACTATCATTTCTCGGTCTAATTCTTATTCCATGCACTTTCTACTATTGGCCACGGAAAAAACGCGAAGGTATGTTTGACACTGAAAACAACTATTAAGGTTACCGGATCTCCCCCACGATACCCATTTCTCTGCCATATGCTTCAGATCCCAATGTCGTCAAGGAGCAATGTCAATGTCCTCAGTGCATCAACAAGCGGATGCTGCTGCAGAACTCCGAGCCCTATCGCAAATTCAAGTCACTCCTGATCAAATTAGTGCTGGTCGGCGGATGGGCGCTTCTCTTCTTTCTCGCTTACAAAGTCTCCCAGTTTGACTATGAGATGTCCAACTTTGATCCCTACGAGATCCTAGGTCTACCTCTGGGTTCCTCCACGTCCGACGTGAAGCGAGCGTATCACCAGCTGTCACGAGTGCTGCATCCGGACAAGCCCACCGGAGACGAGAAGGCCTTCATGAAGCTCACAAAGGCCTACCAGGCGCTCACTGATGACGAAGCGAGGAAGAATTGGGAGCGATACGGCAATCCAGATGGTCCAGGAGCAATGTCCTTCGGCATTGCCCTCCCAGCGTGGATTGTCGAGAAGGAGAACAGCATCTGGGTTCTAGGACTCTATGCGCTCATATTCATGATCGCCTTGCCGACAGCGGTAAGAAAAATAGCCTATTTCACGAGATATTCTCCCGTGCAAACGGAAGTTATTTGCATAAAATTTTGGTCTTTATCGCCAAAACCGAGTAATGCCAACAGTAAAACATTCTTTACATTCTTCCCCTCGAGAACTTTTGTATGCTTGAGTGGCTCCAGTGGCGTCCAAATTATCGGGAAAGTTTTTTTTATGGCGAAAATAAATTAGCAAGTTCAATACTCTCGGTTTTTCCAGAAGATTCTCTTCTCTGATGAAATTCATATCGAAATTTAAAAATCCACTATTGATAAGGAATATTTTATGGATCATAAAATCTTCAACAACTTCATTAATTGTCTTTCTCGATTTTTCTAGAAATATGTTTAATTAATAATTGATTTTTTGATGCCGAGATAACATCTAGAAATCTATGGAAATCTCCATTCCATCCATTTTCATATGACTTTTTTGTACGATTGTTTTAATATTCAATCGAGAATTTAAATCTCATTAAGCTCTGTTTTTTGGGGAGAAAAAGTGAGATGATTAATGTTTCCCTCTCGAAAGAAGAAAAAATTGCTATGAAATTAAAATTTTGGCGAGAAATTTTGTAATCCCTCTCATTTCCTTCATAATTTAATTTATACTAATTACGAAAAAAAATCTAAAACAATTCTTCTACAACGTAAATTGGGTTTAAAGAAGCTGAAGCTCAAAAATGACTCCAAAAACAAAGTTAAATAAACTATAGAATTGTGCAGATTTTGTCCTGAATCCTTTTGGAAAATTTCCAGAAAATATTTTGCTCTTTCAAGAACTTCCCATTTGACTAAGATGCTGCCTCTCTTTCAGTCTTTTATGCACTGCATAATTACATCTCGCTCCTCTCGCTCACTCATTCTAATCGAAATTGAAATTTTTGTTCGAAATTTAATGCTTTATATTACGGGTGGAAATTCCATTTTCTCCCGTGATGAAAACTCTTATCAGTTTAAAGAACAAGTTTAAGTGTAAAATCTGGTAAATTTAATATTTTTCTCGAAAGAAGCTTTAAAATCGCTTTCAAGAGTCAGAGAGTTTCTGTAGGTTTGCCGAAATTTGCATCAATTTCGACTTAGAATTTCAATGAGTGAACGAGATGCACTTATTTAATGCATAATGGTACGCATAATTTGGATGAATCGAAATTAAATGGAAATGGTTTGTTTTAAGCATTAGAAATCATAATTGAATTCTTTAGGTGGAAAATCCAAATTCAAATCAAGTTTATTCGTTCGAATTAGTTTGATTGTGACATTAGAAACAACGAATCCTGTTTCGAGTGATCAATGAAATGTTAAATGAATCACTCAAATCTTAGCTTGTAAAAATTTTAATCTTGCAGGTCGGCATGTGGTGGTATCACTCTATTCGCTTCAGCAGTGACAAGGTCCTCCTGGACACGACTCAGATGTACTTCTATTTCTTCCACAAGACACCCCAAATGGCGCTCAAGCGAGTCATTATGATTTTGGCGGCGAGTCTTGAATACGACAAGAGGCACAATTCGCAGGTGGTGGAGCGTCAGTCGGACAATGAGGAGGTGCCGCTGCTCATCCGACAGCTGCCAAATCTCAATGAGAAATGCAAGGAGATGCCGCTCTGTCGAATGTACTCCATCAAGGCGCGAGCTATCATGCACGCCCATCTCAGTCGGATTCTCCTTCCTCCAGACACTCTCGATCGCGATCGTCACTTCATCGTGAAGAAGTGTCCGTATCTGATCCAGGAGATGGTTTCCTGCGTCAATCAGCTCATCATGTTGGCTTACGCCAAGCGCAGTGAGTTTTTCTTTTTGGGGAATGAAATATCGTTTAAGGAAGGACTAAAGGAAGGTTTTTGTTTCAGTTTCTCGACTTCCCAGCATTGAAACCATTGAGAATTGCATGAAATTGTCTCCGATGGTTGTTCAGGCATTGTGGGAGTTTAAGAGTCCCCTGCTACAACTGCCCTACCTCACGGATGATCACTTGAGGTACTTCGCAACGAAGAAACGACACATCAAAAACCTCCAGCAGTTTGCTCAGTTGCCGCCGGAAGAGAGTCGAGCCATCCTGAAGAGTCTCAGTGATTTTGAATATGATACCCTCATGAAGGTCCTCGGAAAGATGCCTCTCATCGATTTCAGCTTTCGCTGCGAAGGTGAGAGATTGTTTCTATTAAAATTGATTTGTTTTTTGGGTCAACTAACGGTAATTTGCAATGAATTCCAACAGTGATCGACGATGAGCATACAAATGTTGTGACTGCGGGAGCCATCGTGACGGTGACGGTGACGCTGGAGAGGAAGTACATGAGAGAACTGTTTGGTGACACAAATGCTGCTGAGAAGCCGAGCATAAGGTGATTTGTTACGGATATTTTCATCTCAAGTTGAGCTTAACTGATGTGTTTTGTGCGACAATTTGCCATTGCAGAGAGGAGGAGGATGAGGAGAATGAGGCCAATGCTGAGAGTCAGAATCACGTGAAGAAGCCCATTTGGGCGAAACAGGGCAAGAAGGGTCACAAGGGTGGCAAGAACAAATACAAGAGTGGAAATGTTAAACACAAAGTCACATCAAATCCATCCAATGCAACGACGAAGGTGGAGGAAAAGCCAGTTGTGGTGAGTTAAATGGATTTAATTGGGATTTTCTGTCCCATGAAATTGCCTTTTATTATCACTCTCGTTGTTCCTATAAGCAGGGAGAATAGGGGAGACTGGAGCTAGTTAGACAGGAAAGAATGTTTTGACTTTGCTTTTTAAGTGAATAGGACTTCTTTGGGTTTATAACTTAGGTTTTAGTTGTATGAGAATGTTTGAGCATTAGAAAATCCATGAGATTTTTTCGAAAAAATTATTATGACCATTATGACATTTTGGCTAAATCAGCCCCACGCCAACTAGTTCTGGGATAATTACTGTTTTTCCAACCCAAATAGTTGCACGTGTAATACTTATAGTATGTTCTTATTCCATTTTCTGGGAAACTCGAGGAAAAACTCAAAAAGTAAAATTCGTAAAACTCCATGAACTTTTCTAGTGTTAAAGGCTAAAAAAAACAACCCCGGAAAACAGTCTAAAACAGCCCCAATAGCAGTTTCTGTGTTATTAAATTAAATTTTCTGAGGACAAACGACAAAATGTCTCCAGACGAAATTAGCCCCGTTCTCCCCTATATCATTTATTTTCATGTATCTCGTATGGCGGTTTCTTTGAAGCTGTACTATATTTAATTTACTCCATCTGTTTTCTTTTGTCTCCCAAGCAGAAAAAGCAAAAATCGAACGACGGAGCAGATTCGGATGTGGAGAGCGGCCTGGAGAGTGATGAGGAGAAATTCTCGTCGGATGATGAGAAGAAAACGGCCGATGATGACTTTGAGTGGGAGAAGTTTCAGCAGAAGTTGAATAAACGCGAGAAGCTGGAGGGGAAGTCGAAGATGTCTCACGCTGTCCACTGCCCTTACTTCCCGGAGGACAAGCAGGAGTACTGGTGGACGTATATTTGTGACAGGAAATCACGCACGCTCCTCACGGCGCCCTATCACGTGACCAATCTCGTGGATCGCGAGGAGGTGCAGCTGAAGTTCACGGCGCCGCGCTGGCCAGGAATCTTCACGTTCACGGTGTGCCTGCGCTCAGATTCTTATATGGGTATGGATCAGCAGCTGGACATGAAGTTGGATGTGAAGGAGGCCACGGCCATTCCCACAGTGGAGCCACAATGGGAGATCAGTGAGTCGGAGTCTGACCAAAATCTTCAGGGCAGCGAGTACACCACCGACACATCCGAAGAGGAGGAGGACGATTGAGGACTGTTGTGAGCGATATACTGTCTTTTTTTCGCATTCTGTGCAGTGAGAATAGTTTTCAAATAAACTTTAACACTATTTCTTTGTATTTTGTTGAGGATCCTGAATATGAAATCGTTTATTGGCTTAATTTCGCTTAATAATAAAAACTCAGGAAGATGCTAAAAAAGAGAAAAAATGCAAACTCAGCGACTTGCTAATGCATAACGGTCAATATTTGAATCTGGGCGACTTGAGCGAAGGAATGCTACCTCTTGCCGCCGCGAGCGCCTCTAGCTGATTGTGAGGAGTGAAAGTGGCAGAGCAAAAGTTGACATATTGGCGCTTTGCTTTTCACTTTTATTTATTTGGCTGTTTTCACTGTGAAAAAGCCACAAAAACTAGTGAATTGTGCGGCAAAAGAGCTCCCAAGTCTCCTGGAACAGGGTGTAGTACATAGGCGTGGGTAAAATTGGGTGAGATTGAGGGTCTCCGGACGGGGTGACGCTACACACAAAGCCAGGGTGGAGAAACCCGCAAATCCGGTGTATTTGGCGGAAGAGAGCAAAAAAGCGGAGTCCTCAGGCGTTAGAGGTGAGCATTCAATGGGATTTGGGCGGAAGGAGCGGCAGTGACGGGGATTTTGCACTTTTTGCAGAGACACTGTATGATAGACATAACCTCAAACTCTTTCCGTCAGACTCGGGCGACCTCGGAGTGGTGAGTGGCGGGAGAGAGCGCCCCCCGGAAGGCTCGGAAGGTGTACGGGGTTGATGCAAATTGGGGCGCCATGTCGATTGATACGATCAAGTGGAATCAGGTGGCGGACACAAAAGGACCCCAGCCGAGGCCTCGTCATGGTCATCGGGCGGTCACGATAAAGGACCTCATCATAGTGTTTGGTGGCGGCAATGAGGGCATCGTGGAGGAGCTGCATGTGTACAATACCTCCACAAATGGATGGTATGTGCCCAGTATGCAGGGCACAGTGCCGCCGGGGTGCGCGGCGTTTGGGATTGTGGCGCTGGGCACGAGAATACTCATTCATGGCGGCATGATTGAGTACGGTCAGTACTCGGATGAGCTGTACGAGCTGCAAGCCACCAAGTGGGAGTGGAAGAAGTTGAGTGTGAAGCCACCGACAAATGGGCCTGCGCCCTGTCCACGGCTGGGGCACAGCTTTACATTGGTTGGAGAGAAGATTTTCATGTTTGGCGGATTGGAGAATGAGAGCAATGATCCGAAGAATAATATCGCCAAATACCTCAATGACTTCTACACAATGGACCTCCGTGATGAGCAACTCCAATGGGACATGCCCATGACGATTGGTGCGGGCCCTTCGGCACGCGAGAGTCACAGCGCCGTGACGTACACGGACGCCAAGAGCGGAAAGACCAGCCTGATCATCTACGGTGGCATGGATGGACGTCGTCTTGGGGATTTGTGGATGCTGGACACTGACACAATGACCTGGTCGTCACCTGAGATGTACGGAGCAGTGCCGGAGCCGCGCTCCCTACACACAGCCACCATCATTGGCTGTCGGATGTTCATCTTCGGCGGATGGGTACCGCTGAGTTATCCCATGGCCACCGGTGAGATCGAGTGGAAGTGTACTAACACTCTAGCATGCCTCAATCTCGAGACAATGGTGTGGCAGGATTTCTCGGGCATCATGAACAACGTTCATGAGAACGTGCCGCGCGCCCGAGCCGGACACTGTGCTGTGTCCATTCACTCGCGTCTCTACATCTGGTCAGGACGAGATGGATATCGCAAGGCGTGGAACAATCAGGTGTGCTGCAAGGATCTATGGTATCTGGAGGTGGAGGTGCCACCGCAGGTGCCCAAGCTTCAAGTGCGTGGCGTTGGACAGGAGAAGATGGAGGCCACTTGGTCGCCCGTGCCGACAGCAAAGTGGTGAGCTTCTTTTTTCTTCTTCTTTTTTCTCTTTATTTTGTGATTCCAACGCAGACAAAGCCGCACTTCATTGCAATGGCAGCGGAAATTGTTTTTTGTTTTTGTTTTCTTTTTTCTCTTAAAAAATTATCACACTGACATTATCAATTCGGGAAGTAATTTCTGTTGCATAAAATTCTTCAATTTATCACCCAAATAGTGTTTTGAGATACTTTATGTTCATTATGTAATCATTGGTGTTATTTAAAATGGCCCAAAAAATTACTGCATGTGCTGGCGTTGAACACAAGTTGAGGAAAAAATCCTTGTTTATTTATGAGAGGTACTCATTGTGGTTTGTTTTAGATTCTGAAAATTTGCTTGCGTAGCCATTCAAATATTTCAGTGTCATCAGAAATAACCATTTATTATGCTAATTCCTATTTTTTTATATTGAATGAAATTTTTTTCATGAGCTGCATTTTTCACGTAACTTTTCATCAAACAAGAGGAATTCAATTTAAAGGGAGAGAGAGTTCTTTCGAAAGACTTTGCCTTCCAGATTCTATAAAGGAATTTTTTCTAGTTTCCAAAAGAATTTATTTTCTATTTCTAATTTGCATAAAGATGATCATTTGGGATTCCACAAAGGAATTTTCTCCAAATTTCCAGTTTCCATAATGGAATCCTTTTTAGCTTCGATTAAAGAATTTCATCCAGTTTTTATAAGGAACTTCATTCCAGTTTTCATAAAGAAATTCTTTCCATTATTACACAAGGAAATTGCTTATAATTTCCTTTAAGGAATTCCTTCCAAATGCCTCAAAAGAGATTCTTGCGAAGCCTTTTCTTTCCAGTTTCCATAAATAACTTTTGTCTAGTTTTTATTAGGAAATTTGCCTAGATTTTCCATCAAAGAATTCCTTATAACTTAGGTAAAAGATATACCTTCCAGTTTCCATAAAGGAATTCATTCCGATTTGATTGAATCGACTGAATGAGTTAGCATGAGTTTAACTAAAAACTCACAAATTATGAGCCACCCTGTGGCCACTTCCGTTTTATATTTATAAAAATTGTGCATAAAAAATCAAACAAGAACTACAAAGTGATTCATTATAATTAGGGTCACGATTTTGTTGACTTTTTATGGATTTGGATTTTTACTGTGTGGAAGCACCCTGGCATGACTGTTGCACATTCTTTCTCGTCTGCAGGTATGTGCTGGAGATTGAGCGAATTCCGGATCCGCCAGCACCCAAAGTGGAACCCCCGAAGGTGATTCCGGCGAAGATGCCCGAAGTTGCTCCGCCGCCCATTGTGGCGCCCATCGTGTCGCGTGCGCCCGTAAAATTGGCCACTGTACCGACAGTGGTGAGTCAGACGGAAATGGTGACGGCGCCCAAGATCGTGACGCCCAGTCCTAAGATCCAAATTGTGCAGAATAGCGCCACCAGCAGCGGAGCCACGAGTGTCGTGCAGCCACAGATGGGCACGTTGGTGCAGACGAGTCAGGGCATTAAGATTATCAGGACGGGAGGGCCGGCGGCAAGTGTGATGGCCGGAGGGAAGGGGATCATTTCGACAGTGGCCACTCAGGGGGGCGCCACTGTCTTCCCCGGGAAGGTGTTCAAAATCGCCACGGCGACTCAGCCAATGGGAACGGCGGGCACTACAACGGCCGGTCGGAATGTTATATTGTCCGGACAGCGTCCGATCATCATCAAGATGGGGAATAATACGTCAGCCATCAGGCAGCCACAGATAATTCCAGCGACAAGTGCCACCGGCACGAAGACCTTCACAATTCAACTGCCACAGAGTGTGGCGGGTGGAGGTGGAACAATTGGCACGGGACAGCAGAAAATCATCATGATTCCGGCACAGGCGAAGGGCGGCAGCGCGACGCAGGGGATTGTCACGTCAATTGGGGCGCAGATTGTGAACAAGGTGGTGACGGAAGCGGCGGCGGCGAGTAGTCAGGAGGTGAAGTCTGAGCCGATGGATCAGCTAGATGGAGCATCAGATTGGATGGAGTTGATTGAGAGGAGTCAGCGTCGGGAGCAAGGAGCGGCGACGGACAGTGCAAATAGGCGGAAGGTGCACAAGAGGTGTCCCAAATATGTGCGTGTGGGTCTGTTTGGGGGTGGAACATCACCAGGTGGTGGACCGAGTGCTGATGATACGGACACACAGTCGGACAATGCAACAGATGCGGCGAGAATGAAGAATTCACTGGATGCTCTTGCCTCTGTGGCCGTGGAGGCGTCCACCACTAAGCAGGAGAGTAAATGGTGCGCCGTGGGATTCTACACTGAACTCCAGGCCATTCTCACCAATTATGTGGAGTTTGGGGAGTGGAATTCTGGGATGGTGGACAAGTTGACCGATGACAGTGTTCCGGATCTCACCACGAAGACACGAATGCCACTGGAATCGGGCGTTTCGTATCGCTTTCGCGTGGCGGCGATAAATGGATGTGGACGTGGGGAGTGGAGTAAACCCGTGACTCTCACGCTGGGTCTGCCGGGTCCGCCGACAAATATCCGCGTGATGAAGACGGCATCGGGTGCTTGCTTAGCGTGGGAGGTGCAACCGGGCACGGAGTCTGACATTCTGGACTACTCGGTGTATTTGGGTGTTCAGCCAAAGGGGCCCCCAAAGCCAGCCACAGTGGCCAATATTCCCTTCGTGAAAGTGTACTGTGGACGTGAGAAGACGTGTCTCGTGTCCAATCGTAGCCTCGCCACCGCCTTCATTGATCGCACCAGCAAACCGTCGATTCTCTTTCGGATAAATGCACGCAACAATAATGGATCGAGTAGGCCCACGCAGATACGGTGGATTCAGGAGGATCTGGCCAAACTCACGGGGGCACCATCAGCCGCCGCTCAAGATGGTGGACCGGCCAGCAAGCAACGTCGAACGGTTTAAGAAGAGTGAGACAGCATTCAGGTGCGAATCAATTGTTTTTCCTTCCTCCCTTTTGAGTCGAAATTTTGTCCATAAATTCGGCAGTTTGAGACATCCGAGACGAAGGATGTCTCCACGTCAGCGTTTATCATGTCCCCTTAACTAATTTCGATTAATTCATATTTTTTGTAGGATAACTTGAGATGGTATAAACTGTGGACATTTTCTACTACATTAGCAAAGCGTTACGATTATAATTTTTTTTTCGAGAAATAGAAACATTACAATATTCTTCAATAAATTCAATTTTATGTAGAGAAATAATTAATAAAGAAAATGTGTAAAATATTTCATTTGGCTTTCTTCTTGCGCATCTTCTCGCTTCGATCGAGGTTCTCGCCGTAGAATGTAGCTTCCTTCCGGGCCATAGAGATCTCCGTCTGCAGTCGTTGCTTGTAGACGGACTTCTCGTATGTGAGCCTCTCGCTGAGGTGAGCCCACTTGAAGCGCGACAGATACTTGAGATTCCACAGAATGTCGCAGAATTTTGAGCGCTTCCGTGTGGTGATTGGCTTCCCATTCAACCTCTGCGCGAGCAACTTGGCCACCTTCTTGCTCTCAAACTCCACCCAACCTTCAGTGTATCTCCGGTGTTTCTGTTTCTTCTTCGGGGCGTCGTCACCTAAACAAAGAACTTCTATTGAGATTTTTGAACTTGAGGAAATCTTATTGTCCGGAACTCACCATCTCTTGGGTTGTTTTGTAGATAAACCCGCCCTATTTTGCCAAACTCCCCCAGGAATTCCTTGAGAATTGCTACATTCATATACTTTGGAATGCCGGAAACATAAAGAATGCCCTTCTTCCGCTTCTTTTCCCGTTTCTGGGGCGCTTCCGATGTTCCCGCATTTTCCGTGTCTAACCTCACAAATCGTCCACTATTTTCATTCTCGTCACTCGACATTTTACTATGATTGTTTCGTCTTTCAAACAGTAAAATACTATAAAATAGCACAGCCTCGAGTTAAATATTGTTAATTTGAAGAAATTCAGTGACTAAAATCCCAAGAAAATCGGATAAAAGTCATCCACGCAAAATTGTTTACTTTTTTCACTCGCGGAAATTTTCCTAATTTGCCGTTTGGTGAGATTTCAGCGCTGGCGTCAAGGCACGCGACCGCGAGTGCCGCCTAGCGGAAAGCCCGCTGTACAAATAGACGCCGTTGACAGCGAAATCAGTCCGACTTTGTTTTCGATAGCGTGCGGAGGGGCTGCCTTTCTCTCCCCCAAGTACATTCCATTAGTGCTAGTAAGCCCGCGATAAGCCCCCACGAGGTGCCCCAAGTGCTCCAGTTGCCTTGTGTAAAGTTTGAGTGTGAAAAAGTGAAAAAGTAAGGAAGCACGAGTGATTATTTGAAAGTCTCTCTTGCATGACGACCGTGAAGCAAACACGAAAGGGAAGTTTCCTCGAAACTCACGGCGATCTCGCGAATCTGTCCAGAAGAGAAGGTATACCTTTCCCATTCGTGTTGGCTTCTATCTTAATTATGGAGGAGGGACCTCAAGAATCTTCACGGTGTGCAAGGACCCCCGTAGGAAGACACAGGATAACAAGAGTCTTCAGAGATGAAAGTCTTGTATAAAAGAGGAACGTTTAAGTTCTCCCAAGAGAATCTTGAACATCTAGAATGGAAGGGGACAATTATCAACAACCTGCTTGTGCATTTTAATTGTCGGCAATCGGAT
>CAKKOB020000815.1:0-22113 GCA_918844115.2 Phlebotomus perniciosus | reverse complement strand
GGATAACAAGAGTCTTCAGAGATGAAAGTCTTGTATAAAAGAGGAACGTTTAAGTTCTCCCAAGAGAATCTTGAACATCTAGAATGGAAGGGGACAATTATCAACAACCTGCTTGTGCATTTTAATTGTCGGCAATCGGATAAAATTGCGCCGCGGACGCAAATTATTCACAGCACAAGAGGCTATTTGCAATGCTGCAAATGGTGAGAGTAGAGTGTCCATAAAAATGACGTAATATTCCATAAATTCCAGCTCGCCAAACTCTAATAAGTTTCCGCTCCCCCCATTTCCACATGAGAAATCAAACTAAAATAAATATTCGAGGTATTCAAACTGAAAGTTTTAAGGGAAAATGCGCGATGGGACAAGGACGCCCAGGAATTGCGTCCAATTCTGACATTTCGGACCCAATCGGTGGGCATATTTTGTGATGGTCTCCATAGAGACAAAGGTAAACAAATTGGCGTGTGAAAGACTAAGAGTCCAACACAGCGAAATGTTCCGAGTATTTTGCGGTGAATAATGTAGAAGTGGAGGGAGTGACTATTTGTCTGAATCACTCCTCGCACGCCACGGAAAAATATTCAAAAGTGCGAGGAGGACGTGAGATGGTGACAAAGATTCTTTTCGGTGGAAATGTTTCGCGAAGAAATCACGTTGCAAGAAGGAACCACTAGGGTGGAGGCTTTATTTATGGAACAGTTAAGACTAAAGTCGCTAAAAACTTGCATTTTAATCCAATTCCAATGATACTTTGATTTTTCATCATTAAATGAAATTGAAAGATTCAATTAATTTGAATGAATTGGATATTAATATGAATGATTTGATTTGAATAGGTATTCTTCAAGTGAATATTATTTTATTTAAAAACATAAAAAAACAGTTGAATATTATAACTAATGGTGCTGTCACACGCCAATCGTTTTGTCAACAAATTCTTGTACTTGAAAGTTGTTCAATCACATTTGTCTCTTTTCAACACATTTCATGCAAAAATAAAGGACTTCCAGAGGTGCTTGGAAAATATTCAAGAATTAGGACCAAATAAAGAAATTCTGACAGCAAATTTCATGAATACCAAATTCTTAACACTTAAGTCTTTTTTAACCGTTCTATAAGTCGAGACAAAACCCTTGACCCATTTCGAAACTTGTGTTGCAAGTGAAACTAATATTATAGGAAAAATGAATTAGAAATTCTAACACTCTCAAGCTAATTATAGATTTTCTAGAAAAATCAGGCTTACAAAAACTGTAGACAGAAATGTAGGTACAATAATTTGAGATATAAGAATGCGAAAAATTGCAATTTTCATCTCGCATGAAAATATTTCGCTTCCAATTAACAATTATTCCATAAGATAAATATTCAAGAAGAGGAAATCGCGGTAAATTGGTGTGTTTTTTGGGGCTTTAATTTTTTTATTGACTTGATAACCTCGAAAAAAGATGGATTTTTATCATGAAATATTTGGTATAATTTCCAGCCATAGGTACAATAAAAGAATAATCTAGGGCTTGTTATTGTATTTTATCCATATATGACTTTCACCTCAGTGTCGACTGAAAGGCGATAAGACAAGACTGTAGGAATTTAATTCTAATGTTCCTCATTTATAATCTGTACGGAGATTACAATTTACAAAATTTACAGATAAATAGAAGCGTAATAATTTCAATTTTACACAAAAAAACAAAAGATAAGACATTTTCAACAGATAAAAATTGAAGATTTTTACTTTAAGCTGAACACGCTCTCGAGAATTATGCAATTTCGCTTCTTTTCCTTCACGCCCGAAATGAGGTGGAATTTTGTACAAATTCAGCCTTTTGTTTACAGAAGAAAAATATATGTACATAAATGTTGTAAATGTTAGTGAAAAATTTTAATC
This sequence comes from Phlebotomus perniciosus, assembly GCA_918844115.2. NCBI lineage: Eukaryota > Metazoa > Arthropoda > Insecta > Diptera > Psychodidae > Phlebotomus > Phlebotomus perniciosus. The sequence continues at coordinate 20,219 of CAKKOB020000815.1, read as the reverse complement.
GTGACTCAGGAAAATGGCAAATTCCTCTTCCATGTTCTGCCTTTTCGTGTGGCGTTGCTGCTTTTTTTGTCTTCTTTACATAAAAATCAAGGGCATAATTATGTCGGTGTATTTTTCCACACACTTGAAAATTATCCGCGTCCTGAAGACGAGATCCGGTCACTGTTCTCGTCAACAGGGTGTGTGTTTGCCTCTTCTAAAGACTTTTATTCTGACCTGTCCTTGGGAGAGCACGTTTTTGTGGCTTGGTTTCTTGAGATCTCTCGTGATGATGAAGATGACTAAAATAATCGAAAAAAGTTCTCTTGTTGAAACACTGAGAGAAATTTTGAATTCAAATTGAAGTCTTTTTATCATGAAAATGAGAATATTTTTTCGTTTTTAAATCAAGATTTTTGAATTTTTCTCAGTGAATCACAGAAAAACACTGAATATCACTTCTTTTATTCTCTTCTCTTTCTCTCAACAAGAAAGAATCAACAAGACAAAAAAAATAAATTACACTTACTCTGTGGCATTTGAGCATCAGTCAACATGTGAAAATTCTTACCAGAAGAGAGAGAGACAGAGACCCAAACGACAATGAGACGAGAATATAATGAGAATGCGTGAAAGAGAAATATTTCTCAAGTGTGGATGAAGAGAGAAGTAGAAGAAAAAAAAATCAGTGAAGAAGCCGGGTGAAAAGAGAAGTGTATTAAATGAAGATTATTGAAAGAAAAAACACCTACGTGTAACATTCCAAAGTTGAATTGTGTGTTGCTCTTAATTTATTCTAAAATATCGAAAGAACTGAACGAGCAAGTCAAACAGAGCATGAACAAGTGACGAATATCAAGAGTTGGAGGAGTCGCGCATTTTCTCAAGAACTTTTCAAAGTGGTTGTGCTGGAAAGCGAAAAAAAAAATTGATAAAACAGGTGCAAAAAGAAAATGAAAGTGACAGTGTCTTTTGGCACTTGCCGTGTGGTTGTACCCTGTGGCAATGGTGAGCTCCTGGTCAAGGATTTAATCGAAGAGGCCATTCGACGATACAAGAAAGCTTCTGGAAAGGTGAGTTAACCACTTTCTGTTTTTGCTTCGGTGAATCTTTAAAAATAGCAAAACATATAAAATGTGGGGAGAGGAAAAAATTCCCACCGCAACAACCCAGTCAGATGAATGGGATAGATTAAGAAGTCTGAATATAATTTTTCTAACGGAAGATCCAATTGAAAGAGAAAGTCTTTGTGCGGAATATTCTTGGGAGAGAGAATTGTTTTTCTCGCAGTCATAATTTTTGCCCCAGTGAACATGCGATGAGAATTTCAGTGAATTTAATTTGAGCTTTTAGTTCACTAGGTGGGAGGAAAGTTGTGCAATAAGAGGCCATTTTTGCATAAATCGCCTCTTACGAAAATTATGTAGTGTTTCTGCGTATTGTCTCATTCTCTTTAAAGTACTTAATTGGCTTCTTATTTTCTCGCTGAAAAGCACCGTGACAAAAAAAGAGGTGGACTCTAAAGTATAGAAATAGATAGAAGAGTAGGTTTTTTGAGAATAGAGCATTTTACAGTCTGCGAAATGAAAATTGTGACAGATTAGAAAAAAATATGTGAAACAGATTCATTTATCCTGATTTTACGACAATTTATTGAAAAGATCGTTCTCTAACCTCGTGAAATATTTAGAGTAAAGATGAATAAACTCTGAGGTAATCGTCTACGCGACGCAGAAGGACATAGTTTGTTAAGATAAGATAAAATTGTAGTAGGAGGCAGTTTCTTTACAAAACCGACTGCGCCCAGTCTTGAAATTGGGTCAATTATGCAAACTTTTAATATTTTTCCAGTCTTATCACCTGTTTTCTTATAAAGATTAAGATAGAGAACATTATCACGAAACGGAACAATTTTCCTATTTTATATTTACTGATTCAGAAACTGAGATTTCAGGCAAGCGGGCAAAGTGTATGGACCGTTTTTGCAGGTCATATGTATAAACTGTATTATCCAAATTTCTAGTTTAAAATTTTTTGAAATTTTTAATGTCAAATTTTTAAAGAGGCGATAGAAATATTTTCAAAGAAATTTGGCTTTACTTAACCCTGAAATGTTCGATTTATTTTTTGAAATTCATGGATGAAAAAACTATTATTGGTAGTTGTCGTTATAGCTTTACGTTTTTAATTGAGTTTCCTAGCAATTTTAAACACGAAGTTTGTGAGACCTTTTTCATCCGTTCATGTTACGATTTTTATTTGAGATTATAAAAGAAGATAATAAATGGCAGATATATAAATACTGATGAGTGTGAAATATTTCAACTGAGACGAAAAACAAAAGTTGATATGGTAGATATCGATTAGATTATCTGTGAAATGGTTTTATATAATTTTGTAAGGCGGGCTCATCGGAGATCTTTTTTGGTTACAGCCAAATAAATTTAAAACAATATTATAGGGCAATTACGTAATAACAAATTGAGTAAAAAGATAAACACCCTGTGTTGTTCTAAGTGTTAATTGAACTGTTTCCTATTAGTTTATAATGAAAACTTTTAACGCTCCATTAAATTAGCATAAATTTTTGATCCAAAAATAGAAATATCGAATAGAATGGCTCTATTGTTCTACGACTGAGTGTAACTATAAAATTGGCATATTAAAGTGAATGGCTATTTCTAAGGTTTCCACCCACTAAAATCCACTTTAATCCTCCCCTTTTCCGCGTGAAAAAAAAGAGACACAGAAGGAGAGATATAATAACACTCTTTTTTCAAACTTGACATTATGTGAAAAAAAAAGGAAAAAGAGCTCGATAAAATATAAATAAAAAAGAAGAATTCCAATAAAAATCAATGAACGAAGTTGTGAAGGAGTAAAATTAATATTCAAGTCACTTGACATGAGAGAGAGAGACTCTTGGCAAATTCTCTTGTCGGTATTCCTCCCACATTTTTTCCTTGGGATATTATATATTCAACGTATTATATTTGCATGGATATATTTTTCCTCTCAACTTACACTTCTTGAGCTGAAAATCTTGAGGCAAATTGCATCGTGATGGAATGTGAAATTTGATTCAAATGGAATCATTACTCTGTATGCAAAGGCAATTTTTTGAGAGTGTATTTGTATGTAAAGTTTATATGCACTTTTTTTATCGGGAAAACTTCTCACAATTTGCAAATAATTAACTCTCAAGTATTTCTCCATAATAAAATATATAAAAGATTTCCAAGTGAAAGATCACGGGTAATATATAGAAATACAACTCAATTGTGCGTTTCACTAACGCACATTTTTCTCGCATTGATTTTTCCTGATCTGGGTGCTATAATATGTGGCTCTCTTGATCAAATAAGGTATTGGCAATGGATTTGTTGTGTACCTTTTGATCATTTCCACAATTGACCTACAATGTGATTCTATTTTGGAATATATATTGTTGGAGATTATTAGTTGAAAATAAGTGGAAGAGAAAGAACAAAGAGTGAGTCAATAGCGCGCGCAGCGCATTGAGTTGAAAAGTAATGTACAAAATACATAAAGTTTATTTTATTTAACAATCACCTGCCCCCCGAGAGACCGTTGATGATTATTCCACAATATTACTGGAAACTAGTTCTTCATCGCCGTTGATGTCGTGCTCGGGCGATATATTGAATCGAGAGTGGAAGTCTCTTTTGCTCGAATGTGTGTATGTGACGGTTACAAAAGTACTCACGACGAGCGAAAGAGAAGAAAAAGTAAAAAGAAAAATAAAAAAAGAATGATAAAGACGAGAGCTAAGCCATTCAAGTGAGTTATTCGTCATCATGGGTAGGAATTCTTGAGAAGTCATTGAGGTATTTACTTCATTATAAAACACCTCTGGGATATATTTGCTGGAATAAATACATCCGTAGCTTTTTATCTATTGACTTTATCAGTCGTTCGCAGAGCATTGTGAAATCTTTAATCATTGGCAAAGTATACAAATTCCACCGCTTCTTGTGTGTACGGATGGATTCAATTATTTACATTCATCTTAATAGTACAGTATCGCTTTAACACAAGTATCTATAATTGTGTTAAAAGCGTGTTTTTTTTGCAAGAGAGTGATGCAACCCAAACATGTTTCTCATTTCAGAGATACTCTTAAGTTAAGATATTGTAAAATAGTATGATTTGCCTACATTTTGGGGATTTCTCACAACAATTTGCTTTTGAATTTATTCTCATAGAAAATGGATTTCAAAAAGTATTTTCTAAATAATTATGTAAGGAATTGATGTACCTAATATGACTTTCCATACAAGCTTGAAGGTTGAACTGTCCCTAAAAACAACCTTGCAATGTCATTAAAACAAATTTTCTCGTGACTAAAACAATATCTTATAAGAATATTTCTTATAGCATTAATTCTATTTGTTCGTTCAGAAATCAATTAAAGCATGAAAATTTGGTTCTTAATCGTGTAAAGTTTTTCTTTCGCACTTTTTACGCCACAGAGAGGATGTCAAATATTAGATTAATTGCCTTAAATAATTGCTCAATTTCAAAGGCATTATCTTTAGGTCTTTTTGTTGTTACTTCCAGTGCGAATAACCTTCCATCTAGATCCTTGTCTCTTGATATCTTGAACAATCGTAATCTTTAAATCTTGTAGGGGAGATCGGGGGAGATTCAGACAGGGTCACCTTCAGACAGAAGTCCATAATATACATATACAAAAATATTATTCGATTTAAACTGGGCTGATATTCGTAACGATGTTATGTGGGGCAGTTTCGGGCCAACTCAAAAATTAACCTATTTTATTCCTATTTAACATTTTAGACACATTCTTAAGGCTATACGGACTTTATAACTGATATTTACTGTCTTACTGACAAACAGTGATGAAAAAATAACTTTAATTTGCGTCCAAAGCTTCCCCAATCTTCCCCTATAACATATCTCACTTGTTACAAGTGACTGGCTAGTGTGTAACATTCTCATGTCTCTTGGGTACGTGTCTTTAGTTAGAAAAGAAATAATAGGTGTGTGTAAGGGGCAAAAATTCCATACAACAATTGCCCAAAAGGTGAATTTTCAGTTATGTACGCTTCAACAAACACCTGAATGGGTTCTTTTACTAAGAAATTTCTCTTGCAAAATGAATCTATACCTACCTATATAAAATGCACACGCGGTGCAACATAAATATGGTCTGTGATACCCGCAAAGGTCTTATTATAGGGAATTGGAGCTTATAAGAGAGTTAGTGTATTTGCTCCTCCTTCGGTTGTGTTCATTGGGTCGGTGGCCACATAGAAAAAGGTAGCAATTCTTGCTTGTGCGTATCAAAAGATCTCTCTCTTTCTATCTATCTTACAATGTCTTGACCACTATTTCCGGTCTCTACGGTTGGTTTTCTGTGGAGAGGAAAGATTCAATGTCTGAGATGTACAAGCAGTGAGGGGAGAAAGAAAAAAAGGTCAGAATAACAAAAATTACTGTCGGCATGTGATGAGATAAAAAGAAGGTGCTCAATGAATGAAAATTCCAGTGAGAAGGAGGAGAAGAAGAAGAGAAATAACGTTGGGAATTGCAATTAAATGATGATTAAGTGACAACCTTGAAAGTTACAATAAACGAAGGCACTCAATGCAAAAAGAAAAGTTGAAGACAATTCTGGTTTTATTCACTGTGAAATTTATTTCTTCGTCTCTCTGCCTCTCTTCCACTTCTTTTTTTTTTCACATGAAAATCGTTGAACTTGAAAATATAACAAGTCCATACTTCTTTTTTTTTCAACTAGTCCATTCTTCAAACGAATTACAAGGAGTGTTGAAAAAAGTGAGCATATTTTCACATTTTCCACATAACATTTTAACAAGTCATTTCTCTTCTATTGTACATATTTCAAATAATCTCAAAAATATCTATAAGAGCATGGGAAAATGCCTGAAAAGTCAATCTCTTAACTTCTTCGTCTGAGATAACATGAAAGTGCAATTTACACTTGTGGGAAGTGAAAGGTGTAGTTTTTTTCTCTCCATCTATTAATAAATGTAAATACAATTTCCAATGATTGCCATCTCTCTTGGGAAAGAATTGTAAAAAGTTCTCTCAAATTTCCATTCACGGGAAAATATACACACACTTGTGGTGGATATATTGAAAAAGAAATTAACCATACATTGAGAAATACTCTTGTGCTGTTTACATTGATGTTACTTTTTTTCTCTCACCCCAGCTTCACAATTAGCATTGCATTTTGCTCTAATTGAAACTCTATCCGCGAGGAAAATATTGTAATTTGAGCTGTGATGAGAGAGAGTGATGATTGGGTGAGAATTTGAGAAAGAAAAAAAACAGTACTTGATTGTGTGATGGTGAAAATTTTGTTGTGCTGTATTGCAAAATAAAAAAATTACATGACGAAAATAATGGACAGCTAAAAAGTTTACAAACAATGCTGATGATGAGTTTTCTGCACTTACGCGAAATTCCTAACAAATATTTGAGTCACCTGCTGACTTAAAAGTTCGCTCATGGTGCACGAGAGTGTCACAAGGACTAACAAATTATGTATTACATTCTTTATCTCTGTATTTATCTGCAGAAACAAGAGCTACTTGTGATATATAATGTAACAATAAGAAGGAGGGAAATGTGAGAAAATTGCTAGATGACTCGAAGTATCTCACTGAGAAATCTACCATTGAAATTTTAATTAAATTAGATAAGATAGCACTATCAGGAGCAATCGCGTACTTTGGAGAGTAGGTACAATAACAATTGACTAAGAGTTGTGTGAAAAGAAAAATAAATCCCCTGTGCTATAAAATGACTAAAATGGGTGTGCTTAAAATGGAACATTATTATGTAGGACTTTTTTTTGACTTTAGGGGGATTTCCTATAGATTTATTAGACAGTTTTGTCAGTAATACACTTCAGTCTGACTCCCGGATGCTAAGAAGATTACTAAACAAACTGTATAAAATTTCCCGATACTGGGGCACTTTCGGACACGCATATGGGGTACTTCTAGATATGTTTTTTTTTTTTAACGCAATATGCTTGGTAAGATCCCTGAATTATTAGACTCTATGGAATATGTTGCCCATTTGCAGCAAATATGTAGGCCAATGTTCTCTTCAGACAATAAAACAGTGTCTAAAACTACTCCACTTCCCTCTAACTGCAAAAGAGTTCATTTAAAGATATTTCTCCCCCAACTCTTCATTTTCCTTCTGGCCAATCGAATGCTTTTCTCACGCAAAGAGGCGTAAAAAATTTCGGCATGTTGAAATTGTTATGGGAAAGCAATGAATGAAATTGTAGGAAGACGAAAAAGCACGAAAAGATCATAAAAAGAATTTGCATCACTTCCCTAAAAGTGGATGCTTTGCACTATTTCTCTATGAAATGTTCATGTGAAGTGTTTCTTTTTATTATTGGTTTTCGTGTCTCTTCATAATGCAGTGGAGTAAAAAAAATGGAATTTTCTCCGAAGCTCACACAGTGAAATGACCGAAGAATAATTGCTAATATAATTTTAATATTGTTAAATATATAAAAAAAAGTTTCATTTCTGTTGCATTCCTAATGATCTTATTGTGAATTAATTAATTCGTCTTAACTCCGGCGCTGCTGTGGCGTTGGTGGTTCGAAATTCCCTCAAATTGCATTCATTGCCTGCCGGTGGCCACGTAACAGTCGTCATCGTAGTTTTTTTTTAATTGTATTTATATACGTGAAAATGCTCTTTGTATATGGATTTAAACTGGTGGGTCTCCGGCCACTTGGTGGTGGTATAGAGAATTGAATGTGTTGGCGAGAAGCAGCTAAGGTAACGTTTCACTTCAGTTGTATACTGAATCACCTGATTGTCGGTTGTGCTGTTTGCCGTGTCTTCTGGACTCGCAATCCACTGAATGATAGAAAGAAGCAAAAAAAATTGTGTTGTGTTTTGTGTGTTTTTCCAGAAGAAATTGTTTAAAATTATTACAGTAATGTGTGATGATTTTTGAGAGTGTTCTTTTTTGTGCCAAAACAATTTGTCTTTTGCCTCGCATGAGAGAGTTTATTGGGGGAAAAGAGAGAAAAGTGCTATATCTATCTAAATGGGTTCACTAATTTCCAATGTGAAGTCTCGCTCGAATTTATATTAGAGGCCATTTGGAGAGGAAAAATATATAATTGTGGTGTGAATTTCAAAGTGATGGACTTTTTAACAATTTTCACACTCGTTTTTTTTCTTACCTACAATTTCACGAAATATATTTCCCCATTGAACGAGAGGGGCATTGGAGTAGAGAGTGATTGAGGTCAATTGTGTTTCTTGCCTGGGTGTTCTCAAAAAATCTTGCAAGAAAATGTGTGTGTAGCTTTGAAGTGTAGCAATAGAAATTCCTGAAATTTTTGCAAATACTCAAGAGTTATGTCTTAAGCAAACAAAAACACCCAGGATTAATGCTTTATCGCGAGAATCTTTGACTTTGCAATTATTCCAAGTTAGAATTTTCCGTTTGAATAACGTGCAAGAATTTTTTCAACAATGTGAAAGGGGCACAGAAAATTAAAATTTCTTTCAATTTATCATGACTGGTAATCACATGCCAATTATGGTTGAGTTTTAATGGTGAAGAAGCTCCTCATTAGCTCTTTAACTCATTGCCTTGCATGAATTTTAAGAGGCCACTTTGGGTGTGGAACATTTTACCTCTAAGCAGAAAACGTATTAATGCAGAAAAATAATTGACATATTTTCCTAGACTTTTGCATTTCATTTCTTTTGACACTTATTTGGCCGAGATTCTTTTATGATTTATCGGTCGTTTGTTGAGGAAATATCACGATAACGAAATGAGAACGGAGAATTTTGATCAAAGAAGCATCAAACATTGTTAGACGAGAAAGAAGAATGTAAGAAAATGTAGGAATTGCAATTTTTATATGAGAACAATCTCTATTGTAACAATTATTTAATTATCATTTGCATTTTTGAGATGTGAAATAATAATTTCAGTTGCATTTCTGTGAAAGAATTTGTGTGTCACGAAAATATAAGGTAATATATTATTTATCCAAAGAGCACAGAAGTCGGTTGGAGGAGGAGTGGAAGAAAAAAGTTTTGTTGAATGTGAAGAAATTCCCTCTTGTATTGAAAATTCCCTCATTACAATTGCAAAAGAAGACGAAAGAGAGGAAAAAACATAAATAAAATAAATTTTCTCAGTGTTTTTAATGGTATTATGTGCTGTTGCAACATGATATTCTCCCCTAATCTCTCCAACTCTTCTACACCAACTCATTCTAATTAAATTTAATAGTCATGGAAGAATATACACTAGAAAAAAATCTCACACGTAGATTCTTTTGTGTTTATATTTTTTATATTCTCTCTTTATATATTTTAAAAGCGTGTTAAAGAAGTATAAATTGAAAAAATCACACGTCGGCACTTTTCTCTCTGTATATTGTAACTATGTTTTGGAAGAACTTTCTGAAAAAAAAACATTCAAACTATACTTCCAATGGTCTCTTTTATGCCATGAAATATTTAAATTTTTATTTTGCCACAGTTGGACGAGTGAAAAAAAGAAACATGAATCGAACAATTGTAAATCTAGAGCATTATGATGCCATTTCCTGCAGTTCTGTGTGAGTGGCAATATTGTTTGGGAAAAATTGTGCGTAACGTACAAAAGTGAATAAGTAAGAAGAAAAAAGAGTTATGGATAAAAGTGCAAAAGAAGAAGGTGTTCAATCATGGGATAATTAGCAGAATATCGCAAATTCTTGTGAATTTACCCACGAAAGTGTGTCTTGTTACGAGAAACAGCAGTGAAAATGTTCGACTTACCACCCAAGTGTCCAGCATTGGCTAACAAATTGACAGGAATTTTTGGCTGGCGCCATACCTATCGTGTCCAGCAGAAGCATAAGGATCTGAATCACCTGAAAAAGTCATATTCTCTCAGTATTCCGCGCAAAATCATTGTTGAGGTGAGGAGGTCTGGAAAATCTCTGACTCTTGAAAATGCCGTGAATTGTACGCAATAAAATCTGAATGGGACGCGACATTCAATAGACAATTTTTTATTGTCGCACAATCACAATTTTATGAGAGATATATGTACATATTATGTGCGGAAAAAAATGGAGAGAACAATTTTATAGTGTGTCAATATACCTTTTGTTCTTATCACAGAGCGAGCAAAAGAGATATTTAAAGTGCGGGGGAGGGCATAGAGGTGGAGGTACAAAGAATGTCATGAATTTTGTGAATAATACAAGAGACGGAGAGATAACATTGGTGCTTATGAGGTGTGGTCTCTCCAAGAAGTGAGAAATTAGTCAGGCAGGCCAAACTATGAAATTGGATCTATATCCGTAGGTTTTGCAGGGCTCGGTTCTCTCATGAAATTTTAATGACTCTCTATTGGTGTGGATTGCATAAGATCTTTTTCTTTTACCTATATAAAAAAAACTTGTTCGTAATAAAATTCAAATCAAATGATATGGAAACAGTTAAGCGTGACAGATTAAGAAAATTCTCGCGAGAATTCATAAATTCTATAAGGAGATATTAATGATCAAAATGGTCTTTTATATTTTGTATAAAATCTCCAAATAAAAAGCTTGAAGAACCTTTAAATTTCCAAAAATTAAAAATGTAACTAATTCTTTCTTCCTTTTTCTTCCAGGATCCACATTCATGGGTAGTGGTTCATCATTTACAATCGCAATCGGGGATTTTGGATCCGGATGATTGCGTGAGCGATGTTGCGGATGATAGAGAGCAAATTCTGGCCAGTTTCGATGATTGTCCGGAGCCTAATGTGCCTCAGGGTGGCGGTGATGGTGCCAGCGGGAGTTCCGTGGGCACCGGCAGTCCGGATATCTTCCGCGGAGTTAATGGTGGGAATCTCAAGAGGGTCTATCCCGAAGAGGCAGGCGCCCCCATCAACGATTTGGTAAAATACGGCGATGATACGTCAACCGACAGTCGAACTCACATTGAAGTAACGGACAGTGTAAGTCCTCTGGGTCTGGGTCTGCAGGTCAGACGCAGCAGTGACCCTTCGATTCCTCAGACAATTGCCCAGAGTGAGTGTAATCAACGGAGTCCACTGTGTCAGTGTCCGACCCATGAGAAGCAGCAGCAGGAGTCGATGAAGAGATGGTCAGCGGCGCCAGTCTGTCGACGCGATACTGACTCACCGGCTGAGAGAATTCTCGCAAATGTGGCAAACAATTCGGTCAATTACTTGACACCACCAGCCACTCAGTGGCCAAATCCTCCGAGTGAATCCGTTGAATCTCAAGGCACAAGTCCAGGAACGTCATTTTCACGTTCTGGGAGGCTTTCAATGCAATTCCTGGGCGAATCAGCGCCTGGATATCGGTGGATGGAGGCGGCTGAGAAGGTGGCAGCGAATATGAATCAATCAACAGGAGCATCATTCAATTCCAAATCCCTGCCTAGAGATTTGAAGCGAAAGGAGCCCCTAGGGCAAGCGTATGAGTCAATGCGAGACAAGAGGGATACAGAAATGTTGCTGGTTATCAATGAACAGGGAGGAGGACCGCTGGGTTTGACAGCCATCCCTGATCTCCTAAATGGGGGCCTCTTGGTGCAGTCTGTGGAGCCAGGAAGTCGAGCTGAACGTGGAAGACTTCAGAGAGGAGATAGAATTCTCGAGATAAATGGCACAAAATTGGCTGGAATGTCTGAGTCGACTCTTCAAAGCTACGTGAAGAAGACTTTATCATCTTCGGAATTGAGAGTGAGGGTCTCCACGGCTAATAGGGGCGTCCCAAGGAGGAATGAGATGAAAGATGTGACTGATGGGGAGAATAGAATTCCCACAAAAGTGGCCACAGTGTCTCCCAATAGGAAGATTGCAGGAGCTCCGGTGACGAATAGTCTTCAAGCGGCGAATACAAGGAAGTTGGGACGCAGAATAGAGATTGCCCTGAAGAAGGGGGGCCATGGATTGGGATTTAGCGTGACGACGAGGGATAATCCTACAGGAGGCCATTGTCCGATTTACATCAAGAACATCCTTCCACGCGGAGCGGCCATTGAGAGTGGGAAGCTGAAGCCAGGTGATCGATTGCTTGAAGTAGACGGAATTGCTATGACGGGCAAGACTCAGTCGGAGGTTGTGAGTATTTTACGGGCCACCCAATTGGGGGCGACGGTGAAGATTGTCGTATCACGGCAGAATGATCTCGAGGAGATTGATGAGCGTGAGGTGAAGTATGAGATGGAGAAGGAGAATAACAATGAAGGAACTCCACCAAAGCCACCACCTCCTGTTTTGCCACAAAAGCCCCAAAAGTCACCATCCGTGAAGAGTCTTGGTCACTCTGAGGGGAAAAACTCAGTTGGAGGCAATAGTACAAATTCATCGTCAGCTGAGAGCTCAGCTGGGACGTTCTCGTGGAGGAATAGGGAGATCATCACTCTCCATATTCCTGTACATGATACAGAGAGAGCTGGACTGGGAGTGAGTGTTAAGGGGAAGACCGGATCGAGTTCTGTAAATTGCCAAACGGATGGAGATTTGGGAATCTTCGTGAAGAGTGTCCTTCATGGTGGAGCAGCTTCCAGGGATGGGCGTCTCAAGATGAATGATCAACTGCTGAGTGTGAATGGAGTGTCTCTCCTGGGACAGAGTAATGCCGATGCAATGGAAACCCTGAGAAGGGCGATGCTTCATACAGGAGGAAAATTCCCTGGAGTCATTACACTGTCAGTGGCGAGGAAGATTTCACGACCCAGCAGCATGGGGGATCTGCTGGAGGTTACCGGAAGTGCGACTGATAAGGCCAATGCGACAGTGATCTACTTGAATTGTGAGCCACAGAACAGCCGAAAGGCTGACAATAATGTGGAGATGTGGAATAATCCGGTGGTTGAGAGACTGACAGGAGGAGTGGAGATCAAGCAACCGATGGCTGCCTCATCTCCCTATGGGGTGGCAGGATTGCGCAATGAGAGCTACTACATGGCCACCAAAGATCCGGCTTGGAGTCCTTTGGCGGTGAATAACAATCACATCAACTACAGGAACAACTCAATTCTCATTGAGGAGGACTCGGAACCAACATCACCGTGAGTCTATATCGATTTTTCTTGAACTTATTCTTTCTTTCTAAGCAATATAAGAAATCCAATTTATTCTTGTTTATGCAAACTGTGTGCCATTAGGTATATCGATAAATTTATTAGACGTGACTATCTTTCTTCCCTGCCAACTCTATTGTAATGTAATCTTGCCTCAGAGCCCTGACTGATAGTGCTTTCGCAAAGTTAATAATTCTAATAGAAATTGCTAAAGAAAATTACAATGATTGAGAGAGCTAGAGGCGAGGTATTTTGCAGCACAAGAGTGCCTGAGTAATTTGAATTTGCTCATAATCTGTTCATTTTTACAATATATAAAGAACATTGTGCAATGGCAACATAGTGGAACGAAGAAGGTTGGATTTCAACACGATAAAGAGTCAATGCTTTACAAAGTGTTGGCAAAACTTATGAAAAATTCAGTGATTAATTCACATGAAAATGACTTTTTAACAACTAATTATTACATTTTTGTTTTGTTTTTTTTTTTGCCGCGGGGGTCAAACAGAACAATTCCCAATCGTCCTCAGTATCAATCGATGGCCTCTGCAGACTCCAATGCAACTCTCACATCGGGAGATGTCACATACTCCAGTCAATTGTCCCTTGAACCGCCAAATGGTGAGGCCTTCAGTCGCGATGCAATTGGTCGGAGGTCCATTTCGGAGAAACATCACGCGGCTCTGGACGCCAGAGAGACAGGAACATATCAGAGGAATAAGAAACTTCGTGAGGATCGCGAAAGGGAGAGAAAAGCCGCAACAAATACAGGTGAGTTGATTGGAGACTTTTGTGGTTTCTTGGGAGAAAAGTAAAATGTGATGCACTCGTGTCAATTGAACAGGTGGATCTGTGGAGTCCCTGGGCAAAATGGGTGCAATGGCGAAGAAGAAGAAGGGGAGCCACTCCAATGTTCATGCGGCAGAAGCGATGGATCGCGTGACGGATCTTGGACCATCTCTGGGATTGAAGAAATCATCGAGTCTTGAGTCTCTTCAGACGATGGTCCATGAAATCCAAATGGCAGATGAGCCAAGAGGCCCTGTGGCTCTGCGAACACCACGTGGACGTGGCAGAGAAGAAATTCTCAGGGCAGCTGTGGAGAGTCCTCCAGATGAAGGTAAGAGAGAGAGAGACATTTTACCATCATTTATCATAAAAAAGTCTCAGCATTGTTCTTGATTTTGTATTCTTTTCATGGATCAACAATTCCAAGAGAATGGTTTTCAGAGAGAGAGAGGAAAAAAGGTCTCTTTGGTACAAGATTGATGCTAATCACAAGAAATAGTTTACTGTCTCACATCGTAAATAAATTTTCAATGACAGCATATCATACTTAATTACAACTTTTAATTGCTTTTTGCACAACAAGATTAAAATCTTTGATCGATTTACTTTAAGAGACTCGTTCACGTGAAAAATTATGAATTAACTGTTTTCATAAGAGCAATATGTGCGCCTCATTTCATGATCTCAAATAATCATAATATAATACATAGTTAAAGTGAATATTTCTGTTGATTTATCAATAAAAAGCGTCAATATGCAAAATATATCACGAACTCGATACTTTTGAAAGCAGAATTTGAATATTAATTTCACAGTTTCTACATTAAATATTTGGAATACATATAAGGGAGCGTGGGGCAGTGCGGACAGAGCTAGTTTTAAAGTGATTTCAGAAGACAACGAGGCGGCATTAATTCTCCATATGAGAAATGGCGGGCCTGGGTTACAAGTTTACTAGAAATACTAAATAAAATAGTAGACAGCTTTGTCAGATTAGAGGTATCTGTAGAGCTTATAAAAGCCTCTTTCAATGCTATTTATTGCAGATCTGCAAACCATTCTTCACAAACTAATCTCTAATTTTTGCTCACAATTGCCGTTCTCTCCCCTAAATAGAATGTTTTCCATATTGCAGAAGCAACATCGTCAGAGTCTCGTAAGAAGTGGCTTTTGGACTACGATGGACCGGATATGCAGACAATGGTGAATCGAAACAGCCCCCTGCAGTCGTCAATGAGTAGTGGGAAGCAGAAGAGGAGCGGGAGCGGCAAGAAGTCGAGTCTGCTCAAAGGGATCGGCCACATGTTCCGTTTCGGGAAGCATAGGAAGGATGGTATTGCTCCGGCTGAGACAATGAGTGCCTTGAGTGATCATCAGAGGCATAATAAGCGAGAGGCGCCGGCTAAGCCATACAACGGAGGAAGACCTATGGGTGGTCCGCCGGGATATCAGCCCCCGCCGGCGCCCATTGAAGCGTCCACAGGGAATAATGATCACTTCTTCCAACGCTACCGGCCCGGCTTCAAGTACGACGATCCACAGGAGCAAATGAGGTGAGCCCCGAGAATGCGAGAAAGTACTCTGCACAGAGAGATTGCAAAAGAAGAAGAAGAAAAAAATGATGCACTGTTTTCTTTTCTTAATCTTGTGGCATGAAAAAAGAATCTTTTCTTCTCTTCCATTTTCACGCTAACATTGTTATGTTGTGATTAAAATGCAAGACACAGGGAGAGATGCACGGATTGTCTCGTGAAGATATTGTGTTCAAATCACGTGGGACTGTTCTAAGGTTAGAATTAATAGGGCACAAATGGGAGTGATAATGTCTTATAAATATTTATTTTTTTATTAATTTAATTGTCTTGGTATTTCACTAAATGGATCCAGAGCATTTAGTTTGAGACGTTTTTTTCTCACACACATTTAATTATCATCTACTAAAAACCAAATCGTCATCATTTCCCTCCAGTTCTCCCTCTTCTGACCAACTATCTGAATCTACACTCACACAGATGAGACAGCAAGTAATGCACCAAAGAGTTAAAGTTGAAGAGGAAAGGTAACATTTTATCCCTCCCTTGACATTTTGTTAATAACTTCTGCATGAGGAGAGTCTGTATTTGGTTGATTTTTCTAACAACTGGTAGAGATTGTTTTGTGTTTTTGCACTAACAGTAACCAATTAATTTCTTTTTTTTCGCACAATTTCACTCAATTGTCTTGCATATATTGAAGAAGTAGTATTGAGGAGATATTAAATTATGCTAGTAGAAAATGAAAAGCTTTCGCTTTTCAATATCATTCGGCATTAATATTAATTTGATTCAATATCAAAATTTATACTCTTATGAAGATTTTTAGTGTTTTTGCTTCGTCATAAATAAAGAAGAATGAATTTTAAATGGAGTAACCAGTCACGATTGGGGATTGGGAAGTGTATTTTAGAAGGAATTCAAGTGAGAGTTTTCTTTCATTTTAAGCAGAAGACTTTAAAGAATTTAGTTTTGTTTTTGCTTTTGTAGATCGATCTTTTATCAATTATTAAATATTGTGATTTCTTTGAAATTTAGTACCGCTCTTTAGGAACACAAAAATATAATTTAACACTTGATTGATCACATGAAAAAGGAATTGCCGTTTCTAATGTTTCAGAACTATATAAGTTTGCGAAACCTATCGAAAATGAGAAATTGATTTCTGTATTTTATTTACTTTTATTCTTTCATCGATTATTAAGATTAACAACCAAAACTCATCGTTTTTGATTGTCTAAAATTGCTTTGTGATCATTAAAGTGTTAATTAAAAAATTTTGTAGGTAGAAGAAGAAACCGATTGGGAGATTTATGCGTATTTGCTTTTCAATAGATTGATTCATTTTAAATTTTAAATACAAGGTGCGGCTTTTTGGTGTTTCAATTGAGAAATAAAACAATTTTATCATGCAATATAACTTCAAAAAAGAATTAATATTGTCAGATCAATAGACAACAGTTGGATAATATCATTGAGCTTTATCAAGCGCTTTCGTATTATAAGCCAGTAATATAATAATTGACAATTTCTTACACCCACCTATCGGCCACACCCTGTTTAATTTCTACAGCCAATTTCCTTGTAAAGCTCTTCTGCAAATTGCGTTTTCACAATTCAGAGAAACAGAGCCATAAATGTGCCCTTGCCAATTGCAGTCGAAACCACCAGCAGTATCAGTCGCAACGATCTGTTCGAACGGTGAATGCGTATCCGGCGTCAAGACAGAATTCGCGGCCCATCTCGAGTTACTACGAGTACGAGACGCTCCAATTTCCCACGGATAGTCGCTCGGAGTGCGGCTGGAAGAATGGGCCGGGGGGGATGCCGGTGGCGGGGAGGGGGAGGCAGTGGAATGGTGTGGGTGGAAGTACACGAAGTCGAGGTCCTTTTGTCACTCAAGTCACCATTCGACAGCCTCACCACTCCAAGTCACCCAATTCTCAGCCATCGTCGAAAGTCTGAAGAGGAATAAAAGTGCTTAAAATGTATTTTAGAGAATAATTGACAATTAATTCTTTAATGGATGAAAATTATCTATTTTTTTGAGAAGAGGGATTTTATAGATAAAAATTCCACATCATTGCATTCCATCTAGAATTCTTTCTTTATTGGAAAGATGAATGATTTTAGATCGGGATCTTAGTATTTTTCAGGTTTATTCTGAGAGAATTCCATTTTGATAGACATTTATTCTAAGGTTGCAGATACTGTGACAGATTATATCAGTCGGAATCAGTTTGTAAAGAACAAAAGAAAAGCAATTAAGACATAATACTTTTCGCTTATTCGGGAAATTTGTCCTTTTATCAAGTGAAAAGTTTAATCGAATTAAAAGTGCTTGAATAATTGCAGATTAGAAGTTATGATACTGAATAGGAAAAAAGGATTTTACTATAAAATAATTATTAGATTTGATCTTAGAAGAATTTGTGCTATATCCTTGAAGAGAAATCTATTAGTGTCTTATTAGAATTGAAGAGTAAAACTAAATAATTGTTGATCCAAACAGGAAATCAGACATGTTTCTCATTAATTCCATCTAGTTAAATAAAAGAAATTGTTTAAATTGATTCTTGCTGACCATTATACCGGCCCTTTTGTACTTAAAGTATTTCCGAATGAGATTAAGAAGAAATGTAATTATTTTTTTTTACTTATTTTCTCATTTATCACTTGACGAGTAGGTAATATGTATTTATACATTTAGATTGCTGTTTGAAGTGCCTACGACGAAGTTAAATGAGTTAATTATATGGTATTGTATAATCTCACGCTGTAATTTATCATTGGACCATCGATGAACACTTTTGCCTTAGGAAGTTTCTTATACTGTGATCGAATAGAGTAGAACCGATGTTTTATATCGGATCTCATTTACCAGTTTTAAATTAACTTCTATTCAGTATAATGAGAACAGTAGAGAGAGAGAGGGGAAGAGTAAATATATGAAAAGACATAGTAAAATAGAATAAAATGTATTTTTTCTGAAATAATTATATTTTTATTGAGAAACTTTGCGTTTGATTTGAATCTCTTCGCTTGCATTTGAATGGATTATTCGAATTTTAAAATAGAAGAGGGGAATTGGAATTGTTAAATGGTTTCTGTCTAAGCTCTTAAAATGTTCTTCAAAAGACACAGAACACTTCAACAGTAGTTTGATTCCCCTCTTTGAATTTTTAAAGCTACATATGATGCACTTTGATAGTATTCCACATAAACATTTGATAGGTTTCTCATGGTGAAATCTTAGCAAATGTTAAAATCTTCCGGAATATTTGAAGGGGAAATTTCTCCTCTGTAAAACATGTCAACGTTAATTTAGCTCATCTTCAAACCAACCAAACACTTCATCAAGCATTATAAATGTTTCTGATGTTTCATTTGCAAATGTAATTTTCAAAAAGCAAGTTAACGTATATTTGCTTCATAATATATAATAAATCGAAGTATATGGATAAAATCTCTTTTAAATTTTTTATCCGCCTTTTTTTTAATCCTGCCATTTGTTGCAATGCATTATTAATAAAAATCTATAGCAATATAAAAAAATATGAATTCATCCTCTGCTGAATCATTCATACCTTTTCAATTCTTAATTTGGCAATTTGCAACTCACAAAAAGTGTTTGCTTTTTTACGTTCATTTGAATTTGCGCCAAATAAACGGGTTGGATAGTAAATTTATTATTAGAAAAAGTGGAATACGGGGAATTCAATGACGAAACACCTACGTAATAAAAATTCACCTCTCAAAGAGTAGAGACAATATAACGAGGGAAAAAGGGAAAATGGATGTAAATTTTTTGTGACTAAAATTTACCATTCTGGTGCACGAAGAGCTATTTGGTGCTGGATTTTGTGGCGCCTAGGAATAGCAAATATTTTCCGAGTGTATCCAAATATTGCCATGAAAGGATGGTGGTTTTTCATTGCGCAAATTGACTTTTGATTGATAACCGCGAATTAATGGCAAAACGGGAAGAGAGTTTTGGTTTCGGTCAATTTTGGGCCATGACCCCTTTTTGCATCCACGTTTTTATTGACTAATTGGAAGTAATTAGGCAGCTGATTCAGAAGTGATTTCGCTAATTTAATGAACTCTCTCTCTCTCTTAAATTTAAATAATCTCCTCGCCATCCTGTGACCGAGTGTTTGGGGGGAGATTGTGGCGTGTAAATTCAGGTGACAAATAATTGACACAACAAATTTTAATTTCCATCTGGGCGCTCAGACAGCTTCCGAAGCCAGAAACTCATTCAACAGCTGCAAATGGGCAAAGTTTCCCAATTATCTCCTCCAGTCTCCTTGGAAGCCTGTCTCTGGCGTGTGCGAGCACACAATTCCACCCATTAAGCACACGAGCCACACAATTTTACTTAAGGCTTCACCATTTCGCCCCCTTCGCGCCACCAAAACAATTTAGGATTTAGGGAGTCAAGGTGGTGCGCCTCTTGGCCATGTTACCTATACGCTAAATTGCTTTCTTTTTCTCTCTCTCCGGCATAGAGGTTTCTTGAAAGATTGGAAAGATTCGCAAAATGAATTTAATTTTATTGGATTGCCATAAGAAAAAAATATATGGAGGGGGCTTTTGAGTCCTAATCGTCAGCCAATTTAAAGGAGATAAAGCTGAGAGAAAAATATAAAAGCCTAAAATCAATATTTACTTAAGAATCTCTTTTCCTAATTTCACAGAATCTCATTCGTATGTTGGGATTTCTCTTCACTGAGAGAAAATTTGTTGGAAACTGCAAATTTCTCTAAAAAATTACCCAAAAGCTTTACAATTTAGTAAAGCTCCA
>CAKKOB020000814.1:4142-31847 GCA_918844115.2 Phlebotomus perniciosus | reverse complement strand
GCGCCATCTTGTAATTTACCCCCACTTATGTACCTTTGCCGAAAACCGCAAGTCCCTATCTATAACGGTTCTCTCGCTATAACAATTCTCCGGCGGAAGGCCGGACGGCCGGCCGGAAAAAATCAATTTTTGGCCACCCACTTTTTCGTGATCAGTGAGACCCAAAACACCCCCTTACCCCTGTCTCAGACCGGTCTGACCACTTTGGTATTTTGTGACGACCGCAATAGTGGAATCTGTAAGAGTTCCACTAAAAAACTTATATCGTTCTGCTTATTGAAAAATAGATGTGGAAGTAAAAATTGAGAAAATGTTTTTTCTTGAGAGAAAAAATTTACTGGTTTTGTAACACTTTTAAACCGCCAATAAATTACTTTTTACCAAAAAGTTTCCCATAATTTTGATTGGAAATTTCATGATAGGAAAAGTTTAACAGGATGGAGCGAGAAAAGTGTTATTTCAAGCAGATGGTTGAATCAACATTTTTTCATTCCTTTATTGCACCCTCAAATAAAACTTCCATTCAATTAACATGAGAAAGGAAATTCTATAGCTTTTCTGCGAGAACTCACAATAAGCATCTCTCCCTCAAGAATGGAATATTTTCAGATGACACACAATATATCATTCAATTTTCTTATATTGATTTATAAACATTAATTATAAGTGGCACTTTCACGAGCAGTTTGGTCAAAAATATCACCTAATTTATATGCATACTTCAGACGTCGAGAATATTAAATTTGATTTATATGCTCGGCGTCTTCCTTTAACACCCACGAGAAAGCCATTAAATTCAGGAGCAAGATAGAAAATGACCAAAAAGAGGAAAGAGGCTTTCAGGCCTTGAAAGCTTCTATTCTAAATTCTATTTGTATTGCGATCAGCTTTTGTGCAGCGACGGTTTGATGGGGGAGAAGATTTTAGAGCGCCTCCCCAACACGTTTTTGCCATCCTTTTTGAAGGGGATAAAATTGCTGAAAACTTATGCATAAAGTGAATGATTTATGATTGTTAGTCATGCAAAAAAATGTTGGAATTCTTTTAGGGAACTCATGCGGAAGGTAATAGAAGTTTCTTTATTTGTGTATTTAGCATTTTTTGATAAAAATCCACGCTTTTTATCACAGTTACAGCGGAACGAGACATAAATTGAGTCATTTTCACGCACAAATGCCTTTAAATGTTTCATTTATCCATATCTTTAGGCATATCTTAGATATTTCATACGTTAAAGCTCGGTCTACCTCCGTCACCGAGTTTGTCGCAAATGATTGATTTATCTCTTTATGCGTGCGTGAGAAGGAAATGATAAGATTTTGATACAATATTGCACCGTTTTCTGCCACCTTCCGTATGGAAATTCATCCCTTCCGGAGATGCTTTGTATCCCTGTTTCCTTGCTTGCCTATGGTGAACTCTTTCAAGCAAATTGTGCCTAAAATGAAAAATTCCCGTCCCAGAAATATTGGGTCGGAAGCGAGGATGGTTCGGTACATGATTTTGTATTCAACTCCAAAAGTGATTTATGTGGTAAAGAACATTGTAAAGAACACTAAAATTCCACCCGCAATATTTTTGTGGCACAAACATCGCGGGTTGGGAGGGGTTTTAATGAAAAATGCATGTCTTTTTAAGTTGAGGGGGATGGTGGAAAAAAATATGACAAATTTAATTTATTCAAAACTTAGGGGGAGCAAAAAAAAGCAATAAACTTGAGAAAGTTTAGTGCAACTTTCCATCCTCGAGCTTGTGTTTTCGAATTTTCCGCCCCATATTCAAATGTGGAGTGCTTTTTGAGGGAACTTTCCGCTCCAAAATTAACATAAATAGCTTTCTATTTTTGGCTTGTCGAAAAGTCCTTCTACACACGATGTCCTGCAAAGTTTATGTCGATCTTGCTATTTTCATTTTCCATGGGGTTTACTTAATTGTTTATGAAAGCTAGATGAGTTTGAAATATCGTTGAAAAGCAAAATATTTCCATCCCTAAAATTTCTGATTAACGACTAATGGTGGATTTTCCCACTATATATCATTACCATGAAAGCAAGATGTCTCACTATATAGAGAGGGGTCATTAAAAAATACTCAAATGATTGGATGAAAAGCTTTCAAAGAGCTCTTTTGCACATGCAAATGAGATTTTATGGAAAGAGTATCATCATCGAAAATTTCTTCAAAAACTCCAATAAGTCCAAAACCATAAAAATGAAAATTTGTTGCATTTTATCAAAATTAAAATATTTGTTACGTGAGTGCTTTAGCCTTTAAATTTATGAAAAGTCTGCAAAATTTTCGAGTTCATTGCTACCTCGACCCTTTTCACCCTCATACAGTTCATAAAAAAAGTACAAATGAACTTTTGGCATTCATTAAGAGTTCTCAGGATCTGTATAAGCGTTCAAAGCAAATCAGAAATATTTAGCATCGTTTATTTGGTCGTTTTATTCCAACCATTTTGCTTGTACCTATCAATTTGTGAATTTCATCGAGTGCAAAATAATTATTTGAAATGAGATGAATACAAATCCTTGCAAATAGGGACAAAATTTCATCGCAAATTAATAAAATTTGCATATAAAGTAATTGAATTAGTAAAGCAAATAATACTTTTGCATTCAAATTGATATTCACCCTTATTTCATTGCTTTTCCAAACAATATCTTGTAGTCTATTTGCCAAAAAAACTTTGCCCTTTCGTGACTCCAAACCCTCCGATTTTTGCCCCTTTCTCTTAGATGTTCTTTTTGTTGTGGGATTTTTCTCATCTCTGTATATATAATAACTAAACGTGAACGTGAATTAGTGACATCCCTTGGTTGATCAACATCCACAATCACCCCGTCAAGTGGATCTAAAGCTCCCAAATCGACAGGAAGATGAGAAACAAGGAACTTTAGGAACTCTGAGTCGAAAACAGTCAGAAATGCTTAGAGCAATTTCCATCTCCTTGTCTGCTTGTTTGGGGACTTTTTTCGTATCAAAGAAAAGAAGAGCCAGGAAAATACAATTAGGTGATTGCTGTAAGATCTCCGAGATAAAATTTATTGTGTTGACTTTTTTGATAAATTGTGTTTGCTTTGGCAGTGAGAGAAATGTCCACAGGGAAAAGCCCAAAACGAATAAGCAATTTTGGCGTGACTCTCCCTCAACAGTGCAAGTTTTGAGGTGGTGAAAAAACCATGTTCTCACGATTTCTGAACACGGGCCAATTTTGCACGCGAACAGAGTTAGAAAAAAACTAGGTATTTTTTATTTAGTTTATCAAATCTTTTTTAAACATTATTCTTATGAAATAAAATTAGAAATATATTCAGTCAATTTGAAGATTTCTTTTCTCAATAAACATTTAATTTTTACAATTCCTAAATACATTTCATAGTGTTTCATCGAAAACACACTTTTCATTTCATTACCTAAATAAAAGAATTCAATTTTTTTTAATTCTGCAATATATATTCTGTTTTTTTGTGTGCTCCCAAACATGCCAATATTTTGATATCATTATTATTAAAATATACATCAATATTTTCAAAATCATACAACTCATTTCTTCTTATAAAATGTGCAAACAAATTCGCAATGAAATATGTTCCAAGTGAAGTTTTTCCAACAGGTCACCATGAAAGCTGTCACGATTAATTTAGCTTTTTCTTCTTTTTTTTCACACTAAACAAAAGAATGGCATTGAGCTTATTCTCGGGTGTGAATTTATCCACAAACTCCCCAGTGACCCGCCCAACCCCTCGTACTCAAAATAGACTTGAAATGTGGCGCCAAGAGATTTATTCCTTCTTCTGCGGTGTACTTTATGGCTATACATAAATGAATGATGAAATGGGTAGAAAATATCCCACAATGTTGTTGGTGTCTCATGATATTAGCTGCTTACTTTCATTACAATTGCAAATTCAAAAACTATTCATTGTCTCTGTTCTTGAGCAGCTTTCCCATCGAGCACCCTTCCACATAAGCTTAGGCAATTTAGGAGAAGCCGAGGGGAGTCTTTGTATATGTATTTGGCCTGGAAATTGCATGAATTGTGCTAAATTTAAAATAAACGGTCTCCAGTTCACTTGCCAGGACATTCAATTTGCTTCACATGTTGTATGGGATATACTTGGCAGGTTCAATTGTCTCTATTGTGCCATTGAATATTGCGCCTCCTCCACCCCCACAAGGAGGAATAACAATAAATTGTGTGGTTTCAAGGCTCTCATGGCGGGAAGTGGGATTAAAGGGAAGTATGTCTCATGCAATAAGTATAAATTGTCCAATCAACACTTACCACTCGTGCGATTGAGGTGCTTGGGCGATCCTGAACATGAGTAGAGAAATGATCTTTCAGTGTCTTGACATTTTTTATCCGACCCCATTTCCACAAACAGCAATTCACGTTGAAAGAGAATAAACACCAAGTGAAAATTGATAATACTCTAAAACATATCTTCTTCCATGATTATCTGATACAATGAAATATTTGGGTTGAAAATGGCAAACAAGAGGCAATATCTGCGTGGAGCTACTGAAGGGTTGAATATTTGTCAGTCCATTTTGACAGAGTTATTTGAGAGTGAATTGAATTTCCCTTCTAATAGAGGAAATCTTAATTGAAATCTTTATTAATAGGAGACTTGACTTCCGCGTTTAATTTTCAGGGCGACACTTTGAACTTTCCGATTATGCAAGATCAATATGTTGAGGAATAATTTGCATAATTTTAATAGAAGCAAAAGGTTTTCAAATTAGTATAGTCTTTTAAGGCAATTGTATTCTTTGGACTTGAATCCATAGAACATCTCAAATATTCATTGGGTTTATCGTATTGGTTTATGAACATATTCACTATCAAGTTTGATCACAAGGTTTATTTAAAAGTCAAAAATCATTTTTTAAGACCATTTTCTCTTCTCATAGCTCAGAATGCAAATAACAACCCAAGTATAGTAAATTCCCAATAAACAAGCAGCACTTTGCATGAAGTGAAACTCCTCATTCATCAGAATCCCTTTAGGCAATTTAATAATTCTATCTTGAAATAATGCTGGATTTAATATCTTTCTTTTACAATAAAAGTGATGTTGTTTATATGAAATATCTGTGTCAGAAATATTCAACTGGCAGAGACATTCCTGACGTTGAAGTTCCCATTTGAAATTGATATCCGAGAGAGAGACAAACTCCACTTAGAAATGGAAGAATGTGTTGACTCTTGCAAACATTGAAGCACCTCAAATATCACTTGCATATAAGAGAATATGTAAGAGTTAGAAATTTAAATGGAATTTTACTCTACATCCTGTTACATTTTCCTGCTCTTCCTGGAACTGGAGAAGCATATGTTTGACAAATAGCAGGTGAAAGGCATGCTAGAGATATTAGCCCCTTGTATGCAGATGAGGATAAGTGGGTGGGAAAATGTACCCGTGTGAGACTTACCATTGCGAATTATTCTGTGGTGCTCCGGTGAACCAGCGCACGAGTATTTGGTGACGACTTCGCGTCTCGTCAGTGTTTCCGGTGTGAGTTGCACAAAAGGACACCATCGGAAAAACTGCTTGAATCCTCGTCGAAACCTTCATGGAGGAGACAGGAAATATGTGAATGTAAATTCTCAACCACAGCGCTACATTAAATTAAAAGCTCTAACATGGTAGAACGTCGAGAAAGGTGTATGCTTAACCGAAAGCTAAAACATTATGAAGTAGAGAAATTTATTTGAGCATCAGGTCCTCGACATACCGTGAGGTACTTTTTGTTGCACATTTTATTGACAACTAAATCCCATATTGCATCAGGTGATAATGTTTAGGTGTACTCTTGGGAATGGAGTGAGGTGAGCTTTTTCTTCTGCTTTTTCCCCTTCTGTCGCATTGCAAATTTACTCGAGGACTTCGTGATACCATAAAAAGTCCCCATGTCGCATTTCTCCCTCTCATAGAATGTTTTTATGGTCGAGACGAGAGCTTTTCTTATATTAGGTCAGAAGTGAGATGAAATTGAAAGGAGAATTTTACAATATCTTGGTTCTTCTTTGTCCCTTTGATTCTCAGGGTTCTCAGCTTACAGCAACCCAGAGGACACCCGTATATGAGAAGAAAAATCACAGCATTTTTTCATACTTAAATTAAGTATTTCTTGGTGAAGAAAATCCGCTGAAAATTGCTATTACAGGACTGTAAAAGAATATATTTTTCATGTCTCTTATTTAATGTAATTTCGTGCTACATATGAAATGGCAAGAGGGGGAAAATACTAAAACAACAGGATTTATTGCTCTGCAAATTTAATTGTAAACTTTATCAAGCAGTCGCTTTTGGTGTGTGGAAAATGTTAGAGGACAAACACCCGCGCACGAAATGAAAAGGTCGATGATTTCTGTCTCTATTACTTTGGGATTATACTCTTTGCATTTGCTATCAAGATGCTTTTAACGCGATGGTGAGAGCTACTTTAACTCTTGACTTCACTTGGGGAATCTGATGCTTAGCAATTGATTTTTCTCAATATGAAAAGCTTCGGGTTTACAGTTGGTGGAATTCTTTACGATTATTGATGGTTTTCTTGTTCTGACTCTGACACAAAACAATATTACATCTTAAAATGTTGAATGTCTGCTTAGACAGTATAAATACATTTTTACAACTTGAAATAAATGCAACGTCAAAATAAAATGTCTGAAATAGTCTGAATTGAATTGCAATAAGGTACAAAAAATAATTCAAAGTTTGTGCTTTTTATTCATGTATTAGTTTGCATAACTTCTACTTCTTTCACCACGGTAATCAAAATTCCATGTTCACAGAAGATTGCCACATAAGCTCAAATACAGCTCCTTGAGCATCTCTTGTAAATTCTCCACTGCATATGTTACTCTTGCTTCATGAAATTCAACACGCCAAAATCAAATCTTTCTACTAAATTTCCCAATAACCTGTCGATTGTTGCATCCGTAAAACCCTATTCGTGCAACCCAGATACGATAAGAGTGAGAAAGAGTGCTTTAGAAGCAACTGTGCTGTGAATAATGAATGGCGGATGCACAATTGCACGTGAGGATGTTGCTTCTCGTACGACAAGGATTGTGAATCATTAATCACGTCATTGTTGCATTGACTTTACAGACTCACATCCATAGTTTGTTCTCCGTAACACGTGCAGAGATTCCGTGGACATTGGAAGACGAAAAAAAGCATTTTATGTGAGATGTCATGAGCTTTTCATATGGCGGGTGCGAGCACTTAAAAATTGTTTAGTGCTGTGCATTCCATTAAGAATTCCCTCGCATGTGCGCGCTCTTTCTGCCTCCGGTGCTTCGATAAACACTGTCTTGTTGGATGGAAAATGAAGTGGGGGGTGGGTAAAATTTGTGGAGGTGTTGGGGTAAAATTCCCCACGATTATTCACCCACTTCCACGCTCATTGTCAAAGTCACCGCCCAACAAAGAGTTTGTGAAAGCGAACTTTAGGGAGGCACAGAGAGGGTGGACTTTTATGGGTAGTCATTAAAAATGTGCTACATTCTGAGTACTTTGTCACTTTTCTTCATACTCTCATCAAAATGTTGGCAGGAGGACGAGAGTCGAGTTCGACAGGGAAGAAATAGAAGAAAAGCTCGCAGAACATTTACGCGGGAAACGAAAAGTGTTGGTAATTTTGATGAAAAGAGACGGTTTCCACATATATTAAAGAAAAAAAGGACAATCTCACTCACCGTGAATTCATCCAGCAATAAATTATTGGATTGTACATGGAGTTGCTCATGGCGAGCCAATAGATTCCCAGGTAGACTTCCTGTATGTAGGGCAGATTGGTGATTCCAGGATCGTACGATGTCACGATAAAGTAAACTTGGAACGGAAGCCAGCACACGGCGAAGATAACAACCACCGTCATCATCATTTTAACAACCTGCAGAAAGTTTTCGAGAATTAAAATATTTCTCACTTGATTTAATGGCTACACCATCTATCTTCCACTCCACCAACAGTACCCTCATTACCCACACAATGGACCTGGTGTTTTTCATCACCATGAAATTTCATTTTAATTACACACCCAGAGTATAATAAAAATCTGGCGATGTTACACAGGATCGTCAAATCCACATTGTATGCACAAAAGTCAGGCAAAGGTTTATTGAGCATATTCGAATTCGTTGTTTTAGGATCCCGGAAAAGGTCGCAGTTTCTTTATTTTATAAACTTCCTACTTTGTAATTTGCTTTGCTACCAAAATATTTTACTGAAGTGACTAATGTCGTTAAAAAGAATAATCACAGCTAAAAATTTGAGCGTATACCTACGATCTTGCTTATTGTGTAAATTTTCCTAAATCGTAGGTATAAATATGCCTAGCAGATCATGCATATACATAATAATCTCTATTATATTAATAATTATATTGTAATGGACCGATAATATTGACTAAAGTACATAAACACATAATTCTTTAATACTCATATGCATTGCTTATTTACTGTAAATTAACTATATACATAGATGGTACCGAGCGTACCTGGGCCTGGGAGAGCTTTTCTTTCGAACACATTTTCTTTCACTGTTTTTAAATGAAGTTATAAAACGTGCGATGATTTTTTTGGAAAAATTCTAAAATTACTCAAACCACACAAACACATGACTGAGTTTTTGCCATCCCACATAGAATAAAATTCAACGCATGAGCTCAACCCAAATATGGTATACAAGAAAAAGTCTTGGAAAAAGTTAAATGTTTTATGATTTTTCACAAAAAGGATTCTTTTTATGAACTACCCGCGGGATATAAAACTGAAATTTTTGTGTTATTTGCGAAAAAATTTTGAATTTATCGTAAATAAAATTATCAAATGTGGTGAATGAAACAGACGAACATAAAAAGGAATTAACAAGGAAGATATAGTACAAGGGGCGCTTCGCGCTTCATGCTGAGTGGTTTGGTTCAGTCATGTGAGTCTATATGTACTAATAGGTTATTCGTTAAAGAGTATAGACTATATGCGATAGAGACAAAAGTTTTTAAACAGAATTGAAAAGGAAGAAACAATTAAAATTGTTCGAAATAGGTACTTTCGGACTTCTGGAATCATATCCGGTGAAGATTTAGTGATTTGATGGTGATCTAACCTATATGCACACTCTATATTATTCAGATGAAAATCATGTGAGTGAAGGATTTGTTGTACTGTATATGAAAAGGGAAAATCATAAACAAATTTACCCCTAAAAATAACCCCTTTTGGCT
Source organism: Phlebotomus perniciosus (assembly GCA_918844115.2). NCBI lineage: Eukaryota > Metazoa > Arthropoda > Insecta > Diptera > Psychodidae > Phlebotomus > Phlebotomus perniciosus. The sequence goes on along the minus strand of CAKKOB020000814.1, from coordinate 22,601 downwards.
ATGGAAAATGTCAGAAAAACTCTTCTCGCGCTTTTTTTGTGTTATCTCACACAACTCATCATTATCATTACTGTTCGGCATTATCGCCTTTGTATCTGTGTCTCTTTTTGTGTGGGTGAATTGATGGACCAAAAATATGGAATAAAAATCACCCGAGTGGGTATAATGTTTAGCCATAATGCTGAGACAACTGATTGCTCGCCCGCCATTCGAGAAAATACTCTTTGGGAATTAAATTAATAAGGACAACACCCATATTTCATTCTCAGACGCTTCTGCCCTCTGCCACTGAGTTATTCCGCGAAATTGGGCAAACAGATGGAACAATCTCGCATTAATTCCCGTACTTAATGGTGTGATAAATTTATCCATCACGAAATATTTTCAATCAATGCAGACGCAAAAGCACTCCTCCTTTTGATTGAGACCAAATTAATTTTTTAGAAGGACTCCTTTATTCACACAATCTACAATATTAATCATAGCCTAGGGCGGGAAATCTCTATCGACATAAAAATCTCCCTTTTTGCAACGTGGCAAATTCGATAATAATGTTCTATATATAATACAATACAATACAATTTTTTTATTCTCTTTTCCTTTTTTGGAAGTATGAAGAGATTCAACTGGACACCGACAGATGGATTTATTAAGTGAAAACGATAACATCGGTCACTGATAATAAAAATCCGTAAATAAAATTGTTCTTAAATCGATATTCTTTTCTCTTTGACTGACGAGTCCTTTTTTATCCAGCAACATAAAAAGAAAATCAACAGAAAAATGTTGGTAAATCTGTGATTCTTGATCTCTTCATACATAATTAATTCAAATATATTGGGTAAGATCCTTTGACTTTGAATCGAAACGCCAATATAAATCCCTTAAAATAAATACATTTTCCGAGCAAAGAGGGATACGAAAGAGTATTTTGCGATGGAAGTATTTTTTCCACACGCTGTGTTGGAAATCAAATTGGTGGAGGATATATTTTTGAGCGGAAAAATCAACCCTCCACCAAAGTATATTTATTCAGCAGACTCACCCTTCTCTTGCTCTTGATGTTCTCCAGCTGCCTCTGAGTACATTCCCCAATGCTTTGAGATCCCCAAAGTTCAATTCCTACTCTGGCGTATGTGAATGTCATCGAGCCGATGGGCAGAAAGTACGTAAGGAACATGAAAATGACGTTATACCTAAGAGAGGGTGACAGGAGGATTTGTCTTATTCCATTATTTAAGAAACAGAAAGGTTGTGTTGTGAATTGTGGAAAATATATTCTACGGTGAAATATTCTGGGTATTCCGAGGAATGGATAAAAGAAATACTGTCAAGCTTGATCACTTTCTCTGTTTCTTCTATATTTTTTTTTACGTATGATCTGCCATTCGAAGAGTAAGATTTCGTCTTTCAAGAGACTAATGATGAAAAATTTAGCGATAATTATTATAAATTTAATTCCTCATAATAAATAGTATAAAAAAAATTAAAAAAACAAAGAAAAGAATACAATGAATTGTTTCAATAATATCATACATTCTTTAATTGACACATTTGATCTTTATCTATACATAAAATAAATCAATTGCCTTATTCTCAATTCTGATAAACGTAGGTAAAAGACCTAAAAAGGGAATAAGGAAGAATTCTATATTGTTTTCATTGAAATAATGGGTTGGAATTTTTGTCTTGTGCGTAGAAAAAAAAACAACTGACAAAGGAGGATGGGTTGTTGATGTTTCTTTATATAAGCAAACTGTTGGGGACTTACACGTGCTCCTGAAAGCTATGATTTGTAGGTCCGTCCGGCCATTCTGAATAACATACGACTCTCACTTCTCCCTCCTGCAGCTGTTGGTCGTAGGTGGTAAAAAACACTAGCATCGGACAGGACAGGATGACACCCACTAGCCAGATAATCCCTGCGATGCACAGTGTCGTGCGTTTGCCCATCCGTGGTCGCAGAGGATTCATAATAGCCATGTATCTGCAACATGTAATTGTTAAAGATTGCCTCATGCAAGGTACAATTCCCTAATTCTGATAGAGAGAAAGTGAGAAGAAAAATGGTCATACGCAGATTTATAGCCTTGTTTTTTTTCTGTTAATGCCTGGAAAGCTCTGCTATTTGTTATTCCATTAGAAAATATTAGGGGTTTATCAATTTGGAAAGATTGCCACCAATAAATTCATATTATGCGTGAGAAAATTGCCAAAGCATTTTCATTTCTGGACTTGTTCCGTGACCCCTATTTGGGCATCTCACAGATAATTATCCAAGAAGTGTGACGGTCAGAGGTTACTGACACCCACTCAGCTGCAAAAGAGTGTGTTAAATGGACCCTGGATAATTTGATAAAATTACGCAGATAACTCAAATTTATTAAACACAACATGGAGTAAAAGCGTGGGATAATGGCACGTGCTCTTCTCAAAAAGATATTATAGGAAATGAAATCTCATTGAAAACACACTTAACTTGAGAGGTTGTTACTCTTAGAATAAATCAGAGTTTAGCTAATGGCATCGCGTAAAGTAAAGTCAAATATGCATTACTGTTGAAATGGGTTATACAACTCTTTCTCTCGACAGAAGGCTATTTAGTTGGAAGGTATATAGAACTTTGGAAAAGATTTTGTTGCTTGATAAAGGCTCAATTTGCATTGCAGCAAAGATATGACTTTTCTTTATTAAGCAAAAATTTAATTATTTCGTATCTCGTTTTTCATTGTCAACTGGCTTCAAAACTGACTGTAATCTGAGAAGATTTGTGAATACTCGTGAATTTAAAATGGTAAAACTTTATGGTATAAAAAGGATAGTAGCTTTATGGACAAGATTAGTCAAGCTAAACATTAATTTTTAAATTAATTTATTAGAGACAAAATTTACAATTTTGTTCCACTTTAAATTCAACTATAAAAGATTATGATTTAATGCTGAGTTTTCATATTAATAAAATGCGATTATTTTCAAACGCTTTCAAGCCATTCAAACTAATTTATCGAACTGTATGTAAGTATTAATATTAAAGTATTACATTCCCGAATTGAAACTCAAATCCGAGTGAGAGATTCAAAGATCAGGTTATTATTAATATCACTTCAATGCTTATAAGGTTTCCATGTTGAAATCGACTCACCTGTCAATGGAAATAGCCATAAGCGTGAAGACTGATGCACAGATGCTGAGTATTGCGACAAACTGTGATATTTTGCAGTAAATGGTGCCAAAGGGCCAGTGTGAGTTCAGCATGTACGTGTAATTGAAAGTGACATTCAGTGTGGAGACCATGGCGTCCGCGATGGAGAGATTCACTGGATCAGGAAAAAGGAGTGAAAGTGTCCCATTGAGGACCAATGAACAACTGATGCTCCACATGTGGCAGTATAGTCAATTAATCCCACAGCACATTTCCTACATAGACACCGCTCGATATATATGAAAGGTGTGCTGCGGGATATTGAATATGTCACTGGGGAGTTATGTAGAATGATGCTTACCTATGAAATAGTTTGTGACCGTTCGCATCCGTTTGTGGGCTAGGACAATCCATATGACAATTAGATTGCCTCCCGTGGCCACAATCACCATTCCACCGAACAGAATGCTCCACAGGATCTGACGCCATAGTGGTAGTATGAAGTTGTAGTCATAATCATCACTGCGACAAGAATTCCATTAAGTCATCTCAAGTGTTATATTATATTGAGTTAAAGAGTTTATAGATAAAAGATAAATTTTTGGACTCTATATCGTATAATGCATGGAAAACTAAAATCAAATATTTTCTTGCAACTCTATTCCGCGGACTACAACAAAAACCACAATGACATGATGTGGGTGGCTCTTGGCAACACAGCAGCAATATTTTGTACGACATCAATGAGACAATTAGGCCATTTAGCTCTTTTCTTCCCTTTTATTGCTACTTAATTGTCCAATTTCTCACACTCTCAGCCAGCAATCAACTCGTGTCGTCAAATGGAGTAAAAGACAAATTTCAGCTGGTGTACAGCGACCCTCTGATAAAATATGAAAAATCGTTATTTATCCTCATCGTCCTTATCAGTGTTTCTCTGTATTCACTCTCGTCGGCAAGAAAAAGTTCTCACATGATTTTTTACGACTCTCTTCTCGCAATCAACTCTCGTCTTCCTTCTGCCTTTGTACCTACTTCCATTCAATGCTAAAGAAATATATATATATATTTTTTTTTACTTTTTACATTCATATTTTAATAGCAATTTGGTTGATTAAATTTGTATAAATTTGAGGTAGGTTTATTGTTGGTAAATCACATTGAAATTAGCATTAATATTTTTACACCTGGGCCTATGAATATTCCATTCCGCACACTGTTTGTCTAAAATATTCATTTATGCAGTCTTGAGGCAAATTGTTCTGAATTCTGTATGAGATTTGAGTGATGAATATCCTCTGAAAAGTCCTCGGAAGAAATTAATGTTTATACAGATACAATGGGGCTTTGTCTGTCTCTACTTGCGGTAAAATCATTCGTCACATTTGCATAAATGATAACTTCTTAAGCTAATCTTCATTATAAATTTACGCTGGAGTTCTAGCTTTTTAAAGCAAAGAAAAGATTAAAATTTAAAACACGCTTTATTGTTCTTTTTATCTCAAATTATCCAGTTAATTTTCCCATTTGTTTGCGATGTCAATACGCAAATACATTCTCAAATAATTTATAATAATACAAATTGAAACCATTGAAACCACAAATGTTCTATCGAATTTACAAATCAAATTTGTGTATTGAAACAATGGAATATCTAAGTAAATAAACTATTGTAATTATTTTAGGTTAATATTGTAAATGTTAGCAATTTAATTCTATTTATTCATGATGGCTTACAATTATACTTTACGATAAGACCGCATTATATTATATTATATAATAATTACTATCTAAAATAACAAAATAACTTATTTCAAATAATTGCATAAATATTTTCGAAAACATTTCTAGAATTACTTCCAAGTACGAAAAACTTAAACGCTTTAACATACGTGTGATAAAAATCTTTTTTATTAAACTTTTCTCGAATAAGGGAAAATTCTGCGAAGAATTCCTCCGAAGGATCTTTATCGAAGAAGCTGGAAATTTCAAATTTTCTTTTAAAATACCATACGAGCATGTCTATATCGGTATATTGGGTTAAAGTAACCATTACACGGAAAACCTTTTCCAAAAAATCGAGTTCCGAATCACAATGATTGATTATTTCGTCGTAAATATCTTGATTTTGTATTTTACAAGAAGTATTTTTCACCATTTCAGTAATTAATTGATCTTCATATTTTTCCAAAAATTCAGGAAAAAGTTGATTCTCAAGATCAAATTCATGCCTGCGCCTGTAAACTAATCGTAGTTGATTGATACGATTCGAAAACTGCGGATTCGCAATAGCCTTTCGAATTGGAACATCATATTGAGCATATTTAAGTCCATCTGTGGAAAATGTGTTCCAAAGATACTTTAGAAGTGATTGAAAATCTGAGGTATGGGACATCAAACAATAATTGACAAGATTACTGAAAAATCGCAAAAGAATGCCACGGCTGTTCAAATTTTCCAATCCAATTATCTTAAATTTGTTGAGGCGAATTTTCTTGAGAACCATTTGATAGATAAACTTTTTAACCCCACTAAAGTCATCGCCTAAATGTGTCACAAAAATTCCATTGCCAGTTTCGAGTTCATTAACAAACTTAATGGCACAAAAATATTCTGAAAAAGTTCTGTGTTTAAAAGTGTAATCATTTCCTTTTCGGATCAAAAATCCACGTCCAAGAACTTCAACGCTATCAATATTTTTGTAGATTTCGTTGTTTAGGTTTAACAACTTGTCGAAGCTTAATTCTTTTGCAGCCAAGAATGTATGGAAATTTTTGACTCGTTCCATTTCTTTAGACTTGTTACTCATAGCGATATTAGAGGTAGGATCAATGTCTTCCTTCTCGTAGTAACTTTCAAAAGAATGTTCAAAAACCTCATCAAAAATCCATAAATCATCAATTTTACGAGGAGTTTTGTCCCTTTGGTCTTTTTTGTGCTCATCGTATCGTTTATGTTCCAATAGAGTAATATCGATAACCATTTTCAAATAAAGCGGGGTCCTCATTGTCACATTTTCAATACCTCTGCTGGTCATTTTGTAAAGCTTCTTTAGACTTTTCATCTCAGTAGTTGGCTCTCTCTTATTGCTAATGGTAGTCCAGGCTGGGGTTGGAACGAGATGTTTTTCAAAGCTAGTATCAACAACTTGGTTACATTCCTCATCGGAATACCATTCAATAGTAACTTCTGTAAAACCTTTGAGTTTTTCCAAGATCGGAGTAGTGTGTAAACGACCCGTAACATAAATCCTAATTTTCAACATCGATAACTTTTTAATTAAATTGAATAAGATAACTTCGTACGTTGGCATTATTTCGTCAAAACCATCAAAAATAAGAAGTAGAGGTCGTTGATCAAACTTCAAGTAATACTCCAGAAGTTTACGATCTAATAGTTCGCTTTCGCCATATGATAAAAGATGATCAAATAGAAAGTTCTTTGCGTCCTGAATGGGAAAGTCAAAATTATTAGATTCGATTCGTTGAGCAAAAATTTCAGATAGAAACCTTAGTTCATAGAATTCTATCCAATAATGTGGATAGGACTTCTTGAAATTAATTGCCATATTACGAAGAGTTGACGACTTTCCCATTCCTGGGTCACCCTTAATGTAACACAAAGAGTATCTTGTGAAAATATCATTTTCCGAAATTTTTGTTTTCCTGTTCAACTTAAACTTTCGTTGAACATAGATATCAGGAGTATTATTCATTGGAATATCTTGACCAAGCTTAACAGTTTTCTTATGAAAAAACTCCAAAAACAATTCGCTCATAAGACTTTTATATTCCCTCGATTTGTTATCTGGCACTCGATTGAGTTTTATCGCACAATTTTGGACTTCGATAAGACTTGTTTTAAATGTAGCTTGAGTTTTCTCCGTAAGCTGATCGTAACAAAATGTTAGTCGTGAAGTTGAGTCATCACCATTAGTAATCTTGCCGACAAATATAAGTTTTGAATTTTGCGGTAATTCCTCGATAGATCTATCTTCATCTACAAAAATTACGAGTGTCTTTTCGTATAAATTCAGTGATGTCATTTGCGAATAGCTTAAATTGGAAATTGATACCAAAAGGGTGTTTTGATGCTTCAATTTAACGGATTGAAAGATTTTCATAACATTTAGTTTCGCATAAATTTCACATCTTACGAAGCACGATTTATCTGGAACTCTTATATTTTCAAGCACTTGATACAATTCCTCTAAGATTTTGCCTTGAAATTCTATTACAATTGGCATTTCGGAAATGAATTTTTCTGACATTACGGTCAAGTCAACTTCCAAGGCAGAATTCTTCAGAATTTTCTCAAAATCTTGTTTTGTGAGAACGTATCGTGTATTATTTTCCGTATCAAAGGAAATAAATTGTGTAATTCTATGTCGAACCACTTCACAAAATGATTTGCGGTTAACAATACTGGCATCTATTTCCAGCAAAAACTTGTTGTTGATTGCAGTTAAATTATCCTTATTCGGTGAGTTTGTGACGAAGATGAAATTTTTACGAATATACTCCGCAATAGTATCCACATCTTCAGCCCTAATATCGCGTAGAACCTCCTCAATATATTTCTTGAACTCTGTATTAAATAGCTGGACTTTTGCTTCTTGGCTGATTGCTTTGAAAAATCCAATTATATCTTCATTTTCTTCTTGGATGGTTCCAATCTTCGGATCCATGGCGATCGTTGTAAGTATGACGAATTTCAGTTGACATCCGTCAGATATCTTCCTCTTCGCTTCTATAATTTCAGGAAAATACTTGGAGAAGCTAAACTCCTTAGCATCTTTTAGTTGCTTCAAGCTGATTTTCTTGTCTCCTTTCAGGAACTTTGCCTGGATCAGCATCAGATAGGTGTTTTCTCCGAGAGTAAATTCACAAACAATATCATCGAATTTCGGAAAACCTTGAACTTCAAATCCTACTTTGAAATTTTTACACTCCATCTGCCTCATTACAAGACAGAAATTAAGCAAGAGTTCCCATTGATATTCAAATCCTACTTCAGAACTGTAAGTAGATGGATAATTTTCCTTGGTAAGCGAATCCATGATTGACCGACAGCTTTCACAAGAGCTAGAAATTTCACTTTATAAATTTTGTAAGTGAGTGTTGAACCGCAACAAGTTCTCGTGAGACTGAAGAAAAATTCGTGTGAGTTATATTTTTAATTGAATTAAATACTGATAAGGACGGGTGTCTAAGAAAAGATAAGACTTTTTCATAATATAATCTATTCCTGGAAAAACGCGAATGGAATTTTTATACTAATATATAAGATTAAATTGAGATTAAAACGAAACTGAGAAAATCAATTATCTAAAAAGATCTCTGTTTATAATAAATCATTTTATTTATTTTTTTCAAAAATCTTATCTGAAATGTCTAAAAATATCAAACTAATATAGAAAAATATTCGATTAAATTTGTCTCAAATATAGTTTAAAATATTTTTAATAGGAAATTGAAACGGGAAATCTCGTGAACATTTCCACACTCAATTATGCTTGCAATCTGTCTGAGTTCTTAATGGAGGTGTTTAAGTATACACTTCCTCTGAAAACTTTTCGCAAACTCTCACAGTGTCAAAAGTTTTCACGCAACTTTTACCTCCCTTGAATTTTATTAAAAGCTTGCATTTGCTCTCTCATGGAAATTTTGCATGAATTTATAAATAGTAATGGAGGTCAAAGTGCAGATCATTAATTCATAAATTGTTCGACCAATATAGGTAACGGGTTTCTTCAAAATGTTGAACAAATTTTGACCTTGTTATGAAATTACTTGCTACCTATAAAATTCCTAAGCTGAAAACTCAAAATAAATTTGCACCTAATTGCCAAATTATTTAGAAATTCAAGAATTCTCATAAAATTTTCGTCATTATTTATGCCAGTCTCACCATAAATTCATTTCACTGAAAATGGTGTTGAATTCCTTCAAATAATTGTGAATAAATAATGTGGAATAAATGGTTTAATAAGTCTTTCGATGCGAATGGAGCTGCTGACGTTTGTATGTTCTCATCAAATATTCAATTATATCGATGCAGAAGTGTTAAAGCTCCATCAAATCAGCATTTCTAAGAACCGCTTTCCACACTGATGTTACGAAATATTTAATTGGGTAATTCAGCTACAAAATTCTACTAATTGTTTTCCGTTTTTCGCACAATTATTTGTTGACTGTAATTTCTCTTTATCCCAATTTGTGATTTTTTAATTGCTTCCCCCATCGAGCGCGGAAAACGCTGCCATCATTTACGGAAAAAACCTCGCGTTCTGGCCATAAAACACTCCAAATGGAGCCTCAATGGAGTGATTGGAGTGTTACGTGTACGTTAAACAAATCTCTTCATTTGACATTCCGTGCACATAATTTGGAACATATTACATGGGTTGTTAAAACCGTGGAGTGTTTATGCACTCCACTTGGCTGGGGCTATTGTTGAGAATCTGCTGAGTGTGGCTTAGGCCACTGAAAGTTCCTGATGTTGAGGTGCTTTTTGCTGGTTTCATCCTTTTTTTCTCGGGGACGCCAGGAATTTGCACAAAGCTATATATGGGCACGAGAATCAGATAAACTTTCTCATATACTTTCACCACCCCCTTTTTCATGAGCCAGAGAGCTTTTCCGACCCATACTTTTTTGTCACGAAAATGTGATTGTCTGAGAGTGGAGGCGAATGCTTTTTATTGCGTGAAATATTTGCTGTGTTGCTTCAACTCCAGATGAACTGGAACTGGGGTCAAGTACAGAAAAGTGGTCAAAGGGTAATTGTTGTTTTTACGTGTTTTTGGCAACTTATCCCATTTCACTACCCATATCCCCTTGTATAATGTCTGTAATGGTGAAACAATAAAATGAGCGATAAAAGGAACATTTTCGGCCTCTAAACATTATTTTAAAGAATAAATCAGACTTTAAGTAGCAGAAACAGGTTATATTATGTTAAAGAATTTAATTAATAGAAAATAAAATAAAAATAATATTGGATTTTCCAATTTTCTAAATTGAGATCCATATGTTTTTGGATAGTGTGGGTGAAAAGACGCAACGTCAGGACAAAATATATAGAGAAGAAAGATAAAAAATGACTCACGTAAAATTGCCATGTAGTGGAGGCACACTACTCATATTGGTGTACTCGTAGTAAGAGTCATTGCCACGGTCTGCGTAGTAGGAAGAATCATATTCATACAATCCCGTGATGTTGAGATAGTCCGCCGTTGAGTAGATGTAGCCCATTTTGGTGTTCTGTTTATGGCGACCCTTTAACAGCCTTTTCAAGATGATAAGACGACACTCTCCAACAGCTAATCAATTTCCTTCCCGGGCGGAACGTGATCCTTTTCTCTTGGCCGTTAAAGTAATTTTCCTCGCATTCTTGCGCCGCTCATGCTTCCTCTCGCGAATATCTCAGTATTGGATCACCACAGAGGTTCTCCATGCATTTCAACACCCCCGTCCCAGTTGATTTACAGCCACGATGACGTCTTGTTCACCTTCTTACGCACTTCCGTGCTCTATTACCATTTATTTATCACCACAAACACACAATTCATTGATTCTCCTGTCCAATATACGGGTGAACTTGAAAGAAAAGTTTTAGGCTATATAACACAACAAATTATCACACAATTTGCTCACTTTCCTACACAATCCACCTCATACTCTGCTCTTAAGCAATTTCCTTTCGGGGTTAGATTTCTTGGTGGAAGAAGGCAGCGTGGCAAGAACAAAGAAAATGCTACAGAAAATATGAACAGCACGCAATAAAATTGTAATTTGCGTGAATGAAAAATTGTGTCCCAGACCAAGTTGAGGCCTTCTAATGAGTTCGCACAGAACGTGTCCTTGGCATAGAGTTGCAGGAAATGGAAGAAATTAATGAACATTGTGGTTAACAAGTCACAACGAGGGGCTCACAAATCTGATTTATTCTTGATTTTCTACCCTTCCGTGTGGATTTTTATGGACTCATGAATGATGAACAACAAAGAAATCAATTAGGTACCGAAAGTGGACAAGAAACGCGATAGTTAAGTTACTTATTAACTACCCATTGTGACTATGTAAGTACATAATGACACGCTACTGACCGCTTTGTTAATATTTGGTATTAAAAATGTAAATCTTCCCTTAATATGTGTTTAAAAGAAATTTTTATTGGGGATAAAAGCTCAACATTTTGAGAATAGAAAACCCCTCGTCATCAAGAGATGAAGCCCAGAAACGCAAAGAAACGATCAACATTAAATAAGTTCTATAATTAAATGGTTAAATATTTGATTGTTGGTCGGAAAAGAGTGTTGAAAGAAATGCCTCTTCTTAAATTCTTGTAGCTTTTTAATCTCAAATTATGTTGTTTCAAAGAAAAAATTACATTTAGTGGGCAAAACGGCAGAAATCTAAATAAGTTTTCAATTTCACGAACATCGCAACTCTTCTTCCCCTGATAAAAAAGTACTCTATTTATAAAAAGCGAAGGCGAGAGAAAAAAAAGCACTTTGGGCATCTTATAAGTAAATGTTCTCCTCTTGTCTCAACCGTCCACTCCTACCATAAAAATCTTATCCAATTTCCCGTTGCGTGGAGATGGGGCGTGTTTAATGAAATTCTTATAGCCGGAAATTAATAACTGTGTCCGAAGAGAGCTTGAGCTTCTTGTAAATTTTCCCACTGCGGGAAATGTGTGAAAATTTTGCGTCCATGTGATTTACATCGTCCATCGCGGGGGAGTGAAGTGGAAAAAATAAATCAAAATTCGGAATATACAATTAATTGGGAATTGACTCGAGAATAAATAAACAGTGGAACAATAATTCAAATTTTCCCGTCCGTTTTCCATTAAATTCCAATCACATGTGGTGCAAATCAATCTTTCATCACTCGAGTTTATTTTTTCATGGACAATCCCACTGTTTTTGTCACTGATTAACCATTTCATGGAAAGGAATACAAATCGAATTGTTGAATAATCAGAGAGATCAGTGGGAGAGTTTTTTTTAAGATGTGCTGCCCGCGTTCAGTGACTGCGTATTTTCAAGAAAAATACATCAGAGATCGTCAATAAACTCTTGTTCAAATCTTTCAATAAAGCTGTCTCTGCTCCCACTGATTGCTTGTTGAAGCACTAAACTTCACCTAAAATAGCGTTTATTTGTCTTAGGGGCGCACTCATAAAGCTTCACGAGAGAATTCACAAATGTTTACATATAGATTGCAAGTGAAACATCGATATAATCAATGAAGATAAATAAATAGATAAAAATACCAAAATGTTCAGGGTGGCCAAATGTTTTCCTCATTCCATTACACTCCACCGAATTCTATACCTCAACTAAAAGAGATTCTCCATCGACAGGGAAAAAAAAAGCAAAGTACAGCGAGGCAAAATTAGAACGATAGGACTTTCTTGTTTATGGCAATTGTTTGGCGTGGCTTTCCACCAAAAGAACACGGAAAACACCAAGGGAGAAGACAAGTCTGTAAAATGAAGAATGTGAATATTTCACACTTTTATCACTCAACCCGTCGCGCTTCCCACTTGTGTCAGTGAATTTTTGTGGCATTTTAGTAGCAAATGAAAGGGTTTATCAACTCAATTTCGATTGTATAATTTGTATTGAATTATTGTTTAAATTAATATTAAAATCCCCCAAAGGATAATTTTCATACATGGGTAATCCGACAGATCAAAATATTTTATGTTCCTCTACATTACAGCTCACTGAATTTTCATTCTGTTTATATGATTACAAATCTATATACAATCACTTCATATTGCACATACATATTTTAATTTTGTTTATTAATATGCTCAAAATAATTTAACTTTTCACCAACCAGTTGATCCAGTTGAGTAACTTTTTAATGCTTAATCACTGTAAACTAATATCAATTTTAACTTTTTCCAACCACGTTTGCCCTCAAATTAAATTTTTAATGCGAATTGGGGCGACATGAGCAATAAATTCACGGTATTTTGTGGTTTGCCACAAACACAAGGGATGAATATTTTATAAAAAGGGTGTACATGCCACATACATTTTGTAACTTCTGGTTCAAAAATGTTTTTGTTCTTCTGTTTAATATTGTATTAGTAGCTTCAAGTTTGATTTCAATAACGTAAAATAAATAAAAAATAAAGGAGAAAGCCTATTTGGTAATACAAAATTGAGTTATAAAATATTTTATCAGACTTTTTTTTATAAGACGTGAATGTTCTGCTATAAAAGTGAATTGTTTCAAGTGTCCAGAATTAATTCTCACTTCCAAAAAGCCTTGCTTTCCCCTTTTAATTTAATTCGATTTTCTTGCGGTGAATATTTAAAATGCTCGCTTTTTCTGGCCAATTCAATTCAACAGTGAAAATTTAGACTTTTCCGAAAGTCTTACGGTAAAGTCTTGGATCTATTACGTATCAATAAAAAAATGCTTTCAAATACCCAGAAAGACAATCCTTCTAAAATCAAGAGTGTATATCACGTTTCAAAGTGCCACTTAATAGATGAAATTCCTTTCTATCATATCCCCTTACGTTTATCAAACAGATGTGATATTAAAATGTTTTCAATGGATTTCTCTACATTTCTTTAAATATTTCATCGTGGCCATTTATTACGGAGGATTTTTTCAGAGCACACATTAATGTATTTATAGCAAAAGTACACTTTCCAATAAAATAGAGACGAATCACTCACTGCCTGATTGAAATATTACCAAGTAAATAAAGAGAAGGTCAAGAGCAGTACACTACATACTTAAAATATTTATCCTTTGCGAAATAAGACAAATTCGTGAGTGCGAAGATTGAAAAACTACCTGAATGATCGTCATGTGTGGAGATTTATGAGACCCTCGGGAGAGTAAAAACAATTCGTGTGATTTTTCCTGCACGCCCAGGGAAATGTTTTGGTGTGGAAAAGTTGAGCTTAAATTGTGCGAGGTGTGGGATTTTTTTTTGAGGAAAAGCCCCTGAGCTTTGCTGAAGTAAAAATTTTGTGAACGTAGCTTTTAAAGTTTCCCACACTGCGGTGTTTTTATTTACGGGCATCCCTTTGAGGGATCGACACCTGTAAATTTAATACAATAACCTTGGGTTTTTTGCAGAGAGAAAGGATAGCTTAAATAGCCGAACGCATCCATTCATGTGTGGCGGGGATCCTGGAAGGGCACACTTTGGGGTTGACGCATTAAAAGCAAGGCCGTATTATACCTTTAAATTTTCATATTGCCTCTCCACACAGCCTGATAATTTTCCAGGTGTAATTCCACCTGTTTTGGGACCGAGATTAGCCGTGGGGAAAATGTGTGTCGCACTTTGGTTGGGATCCAATTAACTTGCGTCTGTTGTTTGGCTAATCGGACGATACACGACATAATCCAATGAAGTGTGTGCGATGGAGAGGAATCTCGTCACACAAATTTTTGTTACACGCCATTCTAATTAATAATTGATATCGCCACGTTTTGGGTTTCGCTATCGCACGGAAAAATGCGGTGATTTGAGTTATTTTCTAACAAGTGGGGAAAAAATTGGAAATGCAACGCAGAAAAGGCTGATTGAGCGAAAAGTATGTCAATTTGTGGGATGAATGTGAACAATTGCAAAGCACTAATTGGTCCATTGATTCTATAAACGTCCACCGGAAGTGTGAAGAGTCAACTTGAGGCAAGCATAAGTATGCTAAACAGACTCTCGTACAGCACGTAAGAAATTAAATATCCGGTCACAAACAAGGTAGTGAGAGTGCACGGTAATAGAATTGAATTGACAAACACAATTATCTTAACACAATTAAATTTTTTTACCACGAGAAAAGATTCACTCTTCCAGTAAATTTTCTTCAGAGTTTATGAGTATTTAACTTTAGGCCAGAGAGACACTTTAAGAAATATTTCACTTCTTAAGAGAAAATAACACCAAGCACTAAACAACTATTTCGGCAGCACTGATTAGTGAACAGCTCTTCCAAGAATTATCAATGAAATTGTTGATTTTCTGTGAGCCTAATATCCGTCGCGAGGCATTTCCCAACTGTCGGCAGAAATATTTGTTGAGTACTGAAGACGTTGGAAGCCAGTATTTGGCGGGTATCCTTCGTCTTCATCGAATTGAGCCACCTTTCGAACACAAACTTCGCGCGCAGAAGCGATTCCCCTCCATTTGCGTTGGAGAATGTCGTGTACGATTTCACAGCGATTCCCCGCCAGAATCATCAATGACGCCCCCGTCCCACTATAAGAGATCCACAGGTGAGCGGAGGTGCGTGAGGTGTCCAAACCAGACTATCTGCATCAAACCTTATAACTTATTCATTTGGTACACGTGGGTAATCAACTGAGACGCTCAATTTGGTGGGAGCGGTGCAGCTGCAATTGATTGAATTAGACCAGCATCAAAGAAAATTATTCAGTTTGCAAATACCTCAAACCACAATATTATTGAACACGGAGGTAGAATTGATGATTGATTTTGGGGTAACCCCTTTTCTGTATTGGATAGGGATGCGAAATTCACATGAGAGATGGAATTGAGGTGAATGGGGTAATTCCTCGACAATAAGAAGATTACCGATGGTGTCTATCATGTTAAACACTGAATCCTCCATAAATTGCTATATGTACATGTGAGGCATTGCAGAGAAATTTCAAGGGGTTTCGTCACACTGAATTGTATTAAATTCATGCGGTTGTATAATCTCAGCCATAAGATCACTTAAGTAATTATTATAAATTCTATAGAGTAAATTGTATATGGGATATTCTAGCTCATGTAAGCTAAGCTTCGTAGTCTCTTGGCATTTAATTTTCTCTAAGTGATCTCTTTGATAATTCGAAAATTGGGGAGATTGAGAATAATTCTTTTGCAAGTGTTCTCTCTGTTGTCAAAATTGCTATTGATTGTGAAGCAGAATGAAGGCAAATCTAACAACTATTTTCTCAAAAAATATATACACACTTTCCTATAGATGTATAATGTTGAAATAATGTGATTGTTCGATGGTGTATGTATAACCAATTTCTGTATTTTCCACTAAATCTTACACACTTCTTTTATGCTGAAGTCTTATCTCAAGGTATTCGAGGTCACTCGATCTACTTGATCAATCATTGTGAGAAAGCCACGTTTCTTGGCGACAAAAATTGCTCTTTGATGTGACTATACGTGATAATAATTTAATAAGATTTTAACTAAATTCCACTGTTTGTTTAGTTGTTGTTTATAAATTTATTTACACTGAATAAAACACCCAAACATTACCGGCATGTACCGGCAACATCACTGATGAGCTATCTCGTTTCGAAAAGCAAACTAGTGTTTTTATGAAGGTTTTATTTTATAAACTTGAAAATATGACAATAAAGTGCACAAAATATTGTTTAACTCTTTGAAATAAAGAGAGTATCACCATTAAATAATTATTCACTATACAAAATCAACGATTTTTTAGAATCTGTATTTATTGTGTGACGGCCAATAGTCAACTTAACCATGTATACACTTGTTCGCCTTGTTCACATACTGTTGTCACAATTTATACATATATGTATACAAATGTAATAGAAATGTGTTATCTTCAGGTTCAGGTGTTTTAATAGGTAACTGAATACATAAAGTAATAATACCACGACAAAGATTTTCAAAATTAGATATAAAACATATTTTGATTGTAAAACAACAATATTAATACTGTTCAATCACAAAATCAAAATATTTAGATTACCATCATTTGCAATAAAATATTCTCTTTATCGATATATTGAATCAAATCTTCCCGGGAATATCACCAATAAATCTCCTTTATTATCTCTCAAATGTCATCTTTTACTATAATGTTGTCACAACAATTTATTGATACGCAATTTGTTTTTTAAGAGTATTCGTAAAAATCCTGAAAAACACAAGACATCCATAAAATCTCACTTCATGAATAATAGCATTAAAGCTTATTTTACATATCCTACTTTGAATTTATATTCTCGAAAGGTTTATTTCATATCATATCGAATTTTTTGATATTTCTGGAAGAAGATGACCCCTCGGTATTCCAAGATATTGGCCTGGAAATTGAAATTTTCGCATGATGGAAAAATAATCGCCTCGAAGGATGAATATTTGTCATTTCTTTGTTGAAATTGTCATTTTTTTGTGAACGTGAAGAATCCCTTTGCCAAGAATATTTTTTTTCCACTTGAATATTTAACACGCTTTACTGATTTTTCATGTTGAACAACCAAAAATTGTTGTTGAATTTCATCATGATATGAAGATTTAATTAGAAGAAAGGAAGATAAAATCTTCTGTCTGGAAGGATCAACTGCATAAGGTGAGACGACACGTGTCCATCAATCAGGATGTATAACACTTCTTTAACCTCTCACTTCGTTATAACGGAGATGATTTCACGTCATCACCTGGTGATCCTGAAATCATCATCTCCGGGTAATGTCCGTGGGAAAATTTTCCGCAATTTGTCGCGGTAAAGAGCGAGTAAATGACACGGAGAGTCATTCGACTTTGGCTTCTGTGTGCGCACAAACCTCTGTTGAACATGGTCTTGATTACATTGTCATTAAAAGTTAATTAAATTCCTTGGTCTTTCATTCATGGAGTTAATATTTTCTCTGTATCTCGTCCCCTTTTTTCAATTAAATATAGCAACCATTCGCAGAATATTTTCTCCCCCAAAATACGATGGAAACCAGGAAAAGTTTATTAATTAATTTTATCTTCTACCAACATTTCAAGATGTGCACTTGGAAAAATGAAGTCCAACAGTGACAAGTTGTTTTTGCTCCTTCATTACTTCAAGTCCATAGAAAGCCTTCGAGAAAAGTTTCCATTTTTATTTTTGGGTTGTGAAATTCAATGAAAAGCGTGCAAAGTATGAAATTTAAAAATTTCAGCTGTGAGCTGACAATTAGATGTTATGCTGATGGACAGCTGGTTATATCAATTTAATCATATGGCATTTAAAAATACTTAAGCAAACATTTGCTTGTTAACTTTCATTTGGAAAATTGCCTGAAAATTCTGAAGGAGGAAGTCTGTCACTGAGTCGGGAAATTTAGCGCCACTGATCGTTAAACAAATTTGATTAATGACTCGAGCAAATAATAAAACAAATATCAGAGACAAGTTCCGCCTTCAAAATGAATAATTCTACTTCGCTCCTTCTCTTTCGATGATCAACTACTTGTAGTCCTTCTAATCTATGCCTAATACCACACTTTCAACGCTTAAAATTTGAAAATGTCACCTCAGTGACTGTACGCCCTCTGGTAGCCAGCACGCCTGCC
>CAKKOB020000813.1:4237-28589 GCA_918844115.2 Phlebotomus perniciosus | reverse complement strand
AAATTGGGTCCCAGTCGCACGGTTTATGGGATTTGTACTGTATGTTTTTAACTCTTCAATATCTCGTCTACCTTTTTATAAAAATCTCTTCACTGACCGCACAACGAGAGCGACGTTGTTAACCGATTAACTTCAATCGCTTTGATCCAAACACCCATAGCAATTTTACGAAATTCCGAGATTTTGATCCTCGCAAATTTTGATTTCCCCGTGGGATTTTGGCTCCGCGGAATTCAGACCCACGCTGGCAATTGGCCCATTCGGGATGTCTTTCGAGCAATTGGCCCATTCGGGTAAATGGCTTTCGAGCAATTGGCCCATTCGGGTAAATGTCTTTCGAGCAATTGCCCATTCGGGTAAATGTCTTTCGAGCAATTGGCCCATTCGGACAAATGGCTTTCGAGCAATTGGCCCATTCGGGCAAATGGCCCATTCGTCCAAATGGCGTTAGGTCAATTGGCCCATTCGGTCAAATGGCATTCGGTGAATTGGCCCATTCGGGCAAACGGCTTTCGGCCAAGTGGCTTTCGGTCAGATGGCTTTCGGTCAGATGGCGTTCGGCGAGTTGACCCAAACCCTTAGCCGAGACGCTATCATTTGAATTAGCTGGTATTCCCTCTAATCCCAGCCTTCTGAAATTGGTTACTAAAATTTCAACCCCTTATTCCTATTCCAATCCTCCACCCATCCGCCATTTTGGAAAACCCCAAAATCTTATTTCTTAAATAGCTCAGCCCCTATGATACAGATCAATTTAAAATTTTAATATGTTTTTGCTGAGGTTTAGACCATTCCATTAATAGGTCATAATAAATCCTAGCTGTTTCTGAACTCTAGATATTGAGGTCCAAAATTTGGCGAAATTTGGCGCCACCGCTAGTGGCGCACATTGTTAAAGCAATCGGAAACTCCTTAGAAGTTTCTACTGGAAAATGTTTAGAGCTTCTACTTGAAACTGCTTAGGAGTTTCTACTGGAAACTGCTCAGAAGTTTCTACTGGAAACTGCTTAGAAGTTTCTACTTGAAACTGCTTAGGAGTTTCTACTGGAAACTGCTTAGAAGTTTCTACTGGAAACTGCTTAGGAGTTTCTACTGGAAACTGCTTAGGAGTTTATATTAGAAACTGATTAGAAGTTTCTACTTGAAACTTCTTAGAAGTTTCTACTTGAAACTTCTTAGAAGTTTCTACTTGAAACTTCTTAGAAGTTTGTACTGGAAATCCATTGAAAAAATAGTTCAAACAGTGAAAATTAAACAAAATCATTTTGCTTACCTACCCAATAATGTTTTCTAGTCTTGTTTGGGGTTTTCCTAAATAACTGGGAAAAGCCCAGGAAAAACTTTGTTAACCTACATTTTCAATCTCGTGCCTCAACTATCTCTGTCTTTCTCTCTCTCTCTTTAAACCTTTTTTTTTCACCCACTGACTCACTTCAAGTGTTTGACCCACGACGCTTAGCAACCTTGAGTGTAAATGAAATTGTTGCGCGCCTCCTCCCAACCAATAAAGGTGTAAAAGAATGGGTGGAAAAAAAGAAGAAGAATAGCAATAATATTGAATGATTTAATTTAGTTAAGTTGATGAGTTGAAAAATTTGCGATGAATAATCCTCTACCCTTGAGCGTTTGTGTTTGTGATGGCTGAAATCAACTTCTATATGGGTTGTGTAAAATCACGTTGGTGGAGATGTTTTAATTCAATTGAAGTGTCTTCTCTCAATTATATTTCTCTCTCAAAGAGCCGATATTGAATGTGGGCAACGCAAGTAAATATAAAAGGTGTGATTCACAATTTTATACATTCACCAACACCTTCTCTCTCACTGGACGGGGACGATCGAAAGATGGTGGAGTTTATTGCTACTCACAAAATGTGTGTGAGTAGTTTTTTTTTTCTTTATTATTTTTCCTTATTTCATACAGAATGTGTGAGAGATTGTGAGATGAGAAAAAAAAGTATTTTTCTTGAGTCACACACAAGTCTTGAGACTTCTCTTTCTCTCCATTTCAGGTGAAGGTGATTTTTCTGTTGATCAATTTTTAACTTTAGCACGGTGTGAGGTTTGATGGAATTGTGTGAGGGATTTCTTTTAGTGGTGACTCTTTTTTGCAGTTTTTACTTGGGACAAGTAATCAATGGTTTTTAAGGTGTTTCTGGAAATTTGATTAAAGTATTATTTAGGGAGGTTCTATGGAGAATTGAGGTTAGGAAATGCGATCGCAGCGCCACTTGCGAGAATCTTAGTTACTTTCGTGGTTTACTAAGACTTCGCCTATTGATTAGATAGCAGCGAGTTCAATTCCTAAAGTGAGATTTTATTTTTCTTGAATTCAAGGATATTTTTTGCCGCTAAATCATAACATCAATCTTTAAAAAATGTATAAAAACATTTAAATTGGATGAAAACTATAGATTTGACATCTTATTTAACGATTTTTTGCACTTTTTACTACTTTTCATTATCAATTAGAGGTTTGGAGTTTGTTGCCAACTTCATAGTGAAATTTTCCTTTGCTTTAAAATACCTGATCTATATTTCTTATAGTTGGACTTCAAAGGGTTAATAACAAAATGATAAAAAAACCTATTTAAAAATGATCTGTAATTTCTTTTTTCAATGATAAAATACATTCAAATCGCCAGAAATCCACCAACTAAATCAACAAGTATTTTAATTTTCTTTTTCTTTTCGATCAATAACCTAAAAGTAATTTAGGGCGTTTTTGTGATATTCTGCAGTTTTGAATATTCTCTCTAGGTGGTAATTTTTTCTTCTCTCTCGGAATATCTCGTCACAATCCAGACGGATATCTGACTAAGATTATCCGATAATCGCGTAATCTTTGTGGATTTTATCGTCACGTGCTTGTTGACGCGTCAACAATTGATGACTTACTCGTGTCAACAATAGCCTCATGCTTGTCGATATGCATTGCGCGCGCGGGGAGTTAAAAAGACGCACCATTGAGGCAAAATTCAGGCACTAGTTAGTAGTGTTTTATATATATGCATTTTGAGAAGTGTATGTGTTTGTAATGCTGCAAGTTCCGTTTTACCTGGCTCGCGTTGCTTGTCTCTCACCTGGAATTTCGGTTTTAAGGTCTTCCACCCAGACGATTGGTGAGAGTGAGAGAGCGAAACGCATGTCTATACATACAAATATGATGTTGCGGGTATGAAAAAAGGCGGTTTATCTGTCGTCGCGAGAGACGCGCGATTTTTATATTGGCGTTCATTTTTTTTTATATTCGCGCAATGGAAATTATCTTCCTTTATCAGAGTGTTTGAGAGAAGATGTGAAATGAAGAAAAAAAAATAAAGGAGAAGTGTCTTTGAATTTCTCAACATCTCTTTGGGATGGCGATAGTGAAGGAATTAATGAAATGTTTATATATGTTTGTATTGTATATATGAAATAGAGAGAAACGTCCATGAATGTATGGATGGGAGATCTTCTCCCTCTCTTTCTCTCTCCCCATTGATATGTGTTTTATTAATGGTTTTGTGTGTATAGTGTGAGTAAATAAAGCGCGATTTTATGTATTCCCGGTCGAGTCGTGACGCAATCAACGAATATGACCGTTGGTGGTTGGAAGTAGTTTGAACAAATTGAATGTGTTCAGTTGGGAGTTGGATATTGCGCCAAGTTGTATTGTGTTGTTGAATGTTTGTGGTGGACAGAGATTGTTGTGCTGCTTAGGGTGTTTTAGGCAAATAATATAAAGACTGGATTCTCATTAAAACAGTGATTTTGGATTTCTCAGAGGAATATTCTATATATCATCTCTTATAGTAAACATATATTTTCCTCAAAAGCAATTTTGAGGGAAGTTCTTACATCTAAATCAACAATTCTTGTGGAGGAAAGAAATAATTTCAAAAAAAGTGGTGTCTTTTACTTGTGAGAGAGAGAGGGAATAGAACAATTAAAATGGTTGCCGGAGGAAAAATGGTTAGTTAAATAATGCTCAGCATGAGAAATGTGATCTTTTCTTCGTTTTAAGTTATGATTGTTTCTTGTGAAAGAGCCTCTATATCTTTATGCTTGGCCAATTATTGGGCTGTGTCTCTCTGTGTCCAGGAGAGAAATTTTTTTCTTCTTTAACTCGTTGTGAAATTTTATCTTTCACAGAGGCGAATGTAGAAAAATTATCACTTTTGGTCGCTCTTCACATGTTGAAGAAAATAAAAATTTCATAAATTTTGACGAGAAGGGAGAGAATAATGTGTGTAAAAAGTTATACGAATAGTTTTTCTTAACATTTCAAATGAGAGATGTTGGGTTTTTTTTTGCTAAACACACATATGCTGAAGAATGAGACTTTTTTCAGCCAATTTATGTGAAGAGAAGAAGAAAAGAAGCAAAAAAGAATAATGTTTTCAACAGACGGAGAAAATGTGTCCATTTGCGAGAGAGCAAAATGCGAAGCGCATTTTTGAAAATGAGTGTAACGTATTTATACTGAGGCGCGTCGTCTTCTTCCTTTCACTTCTTTTTGTGTTATATTCCTCCTCTCAAATGGACGAGAGACGCCAAAAAAGAGTGCATGAAGAATGACCTTGGCGAGATGTAAATTGATGTGCCGAAAGAAAAAGAGGCAAAAGTGAAATGATATTTGTGAGGAAAATCCCAAACGGAAACGTTTCAATCTCTTGAGAGACGTTTAATTGACTTTGCGTGATTGTGAATTGGACACAAACAGCGTTTTTTCTCTAACTTAGGAGTGACTACACTGAGGGAAATGGCAAAACTTAGAAATAACCCGAGAAAGAATCAAATTTTTAATCCAAAAAGCTGGATCCATACTCAAATTATCTTATAAATAAAGTAGATTTTTTTGTGATAAATAATTCTCAAGTTAGCCCCAAGTTATATGCTAGACTTAACCTAGACTTAAGCTAGCCTTAAGTTTCAAGCCAGATTTAAACTAGCCTTACGCCCAAAGTGGTGTTTTGTAAAATTAATACTAAGCCGCTTTTATAATGTGAACTGGCTCAGCTTCCTCTCGGCTTAACCCATGTGTGTAAAAAGCCTTAAGCCTTAGGTCATTCTTAAGCTATCCTTAAGCATTGAGCAAGGCCTGATTCAGATCTAAAATATTAGCAAAAAATATTTTGAAAATAACAAATTTGTTAAAGCTATTTTTTATAATCTGGATCTAGCTTAAAGCTAGATCAGCGCTATCAAAATTAACTATCAAAATACCTTCAACAAATTTACGAATCTAACTTAAAATTTAGAGCTAGTTTTCAACATTAGACTTAAGATTATTTTAAAGCTTAGGGCCTCAGGCCAGACTAAACTTGAAAAATAGACTGAAGCTGAAGGATAATTTAAGTCTAGCCCAAATTCACAGCTTGCACAAAGCTTAAGGTTGACTTAAAGTTTAGAGCTAACTTAAAGCTTTAGGCAAGTTTTAAGCTTAAGGAACGTAAGAGCTTATTCAACGTTAAATCTAGCTAAAAGCTTAAGGCTAGCTTAACTTAAGTTTAAAGCTAGTCCAAACTCATTGATCAGGATTAGCTTAAGGCTTAAGACTGGCTTATAGTTTAAAGATAGCTTAAAGTTCAAGGACTCAAATCTAAAGCCTAGACTAAAGCTTAAAGCTTATAGCTAGTTTTCAACATTAGACTTAAGATTATTTTAAAGCTTGAGGCCTCAAGCCAGACTAATCTTGAAAAATAGCCTAAAGCTAAAGGATCAACTTAAGTCTAGCCCAAATTTCAAAGCTTAAAGTTAGCTAACTTAAAGCTAAAGCAAGTTTTAAGCTTAAGGATGACTCTAAAATCTAGCTAAAAGCTTAAAGCCAGCTTAACTTAAGTCTAGCTTAAAGCTAGTCTAAACTTATAGATTAAGACTAGCTTATGGCTTCAAACTGGCCTATAGTTTAAAGCTAGCTTAAAGTTCAAGGACTCAAATCTAAAGCCTAGTCTAAAGCTTAAGGCTATATTAATACTTTAGACTAGCTTATGGTTAGTTCTTTGGCTAAAAAACTCACTTTGTTCAAATACTTGAATCTAATTTGATAGTGTGGATCTACCTTAAGAATGAATTAGTTTTGAAAATAAGAATTTTTCTCATTAAAACAACTTTAAATAATATTTTTTTGAATAGTTTTCATTCTAAAAATCTTAATTTTAGTACTATGGAAAAAATTTTAGACTTTTTTCGGACATAAGAAAGTCGATTTAGTAAATAAAGACAAGAGGTGGTAAAATCAAGCCCAAAAAATCTTATTTTAAGAATGTTCTTATTTCTAGTTTCCGTTTCGGTCAGAAAATTCATAAATTTGCTACTAAATTTCTCTCAGTGAAGAAACATTGGCGACAGGGGGTTAGGGGTTAAGGGTGGCCAGTAGTAAGGTAGTTTTTAAAAAAAATGGGTGTCTCTTAATTGGCTTAAGTGCGCGACCATTCAAAAAGAAAATCAGCACATGTGCAACTTTTATGCTCACTTCAGCATTGAATTTTACTTTCTTTGTTCCATCCATCCAGTGCTTGACCGGATACTAAATGGAACAAGACAGTGTCACCGCATAATTCTTCATCAAATATTGTACACAAACACACAGTGAAATTTTTTGAACAAATAATGGCAGTGAATTTGAGCCTTTCTTCCGCTACTACTAACTCGCCCTCCGATAAAATTGCAATTTATAACGGCTTCGCGTTGTTGGCGTAAAAATCGGTTACTTTTTAGCAGTTGATTCTGCGGCGCGGGCACGATGGTATGTCTTGGAGAAGAGCAAAATGAAGAGAGACGAAAGAAGAAGAGAAAAAAAGAATATAGTCTTGGCAATGAGCAGAGGAGAAATTTGTGCTATACACACTCAAGTGGATAAGACATAAAATGGCTCTTTTTTTTTTCCTATAAGGCCTAATGCATGTCTAAAGTTTATAATTGATTTTTTTTTCTGTGCGCGAGCGTTCTTTCTCTCTTTAATCTCTGTATATATTTTCTTTCTTCCAATATAGGTAAATGTACGTGTTACCACGATGGATGCCGAGCTGGAGTTTGCAATTCAGCAAACTACCACCGGCAAGCAATTGTTCGATCAAGTGGTCAAGACAATTGGATTACGTGAGGTTTGGTTCTTTGGACTTCAGTATACAGACTCCAAGGGTGATCTCACATGGATTAAACTCTACAAAAAGGTAAGATTTCAATTCTTTTGACCCCCAAAGAATTATTCCATGAGAAAATTTTGTAGTTGCTAGAAGTCGATTGATCTATCTTAGAGACGCTAGAGAGAAACTTATAAACTTATATCTCGAAAAGGCCATTGAATATGAGGGTTAAAATTACAATAATTGACAATTCAACAATCATTCCAACAGATATGGGAAAATAGAATGGAGTGAAATGAAATAAAAAAAAAATGTCACCTCATTAAAATCACGAATAATTGAAAGCTAAACATTGACTCTTGAGAGTTGAGAAAACGTGACATATGAGACGCGTCTCACAGGTCCTCAATTTTCCTATTATATAAAACTTGTGCATAAAAATGTCGACCATGAATTGTAAAAAGACATTGCTTTAAAGCACCTCTTTTTAAATATCTTTATATATGTTTCTTATAGTCTTCCCTCTCCCCTCTTTTTCATGATCTTAATCGTGTCTCTTGACTTCTTTTTTTTTCTACCTTTTTGAAAAGAGAGATATCAACTCTAGACAGAATGTAAATCACGCACACACAATGGGACCTCGCCGGTATAGACACTTAAACGTCTATTTTTCAATGCAGGCAAAGTGCAGACATTTCAAAATGAAAAATTAAAGCTAAACTTGAGAGTTTTGGAAGGAGGAGAGTCTGAGTTGAAGTCGTGAACTGGGGCAATCACCCCTATTTGAACATTTTAATGTCAGAATTTCTTAATTTTTTTTAATTAACTTCATAGATAGTCGGAGTTTTTGGGGAGACGACTAGAATTAAGAAAAAAAGTCTTGTTTTAAAATCGGGCTAATCTTAAAATTACCCCTCTATTCAGCAACTTTTTGGAATCTGGATTCTTGATTTCTTGAAATATCTATTTAAACTTTCCTAATGTTTGACAGATGGCGCACCATAAGAATTGTTTTCTGAAACCCAAATTTTATGATGCGCCATCTGTCAAACAATAGGGAGTTTTTAATAGGTATTTCAAGATATCAAGAATCCAGATTGCAAAATGTTGCCGAATAGAGAGGTTATTGTAGAAAAATTTGAATTTTAGTCTGTAAAACTAATTTATTTGAATTATGGGAGGACATTCTGCAACTTTTAAACAAAAAAGTTTAAAATCAATCCGAAAAATACTTTTTTTAAGAATATTTTAAATTCTAGTTTGTGGCAGGGTAAAAATGAGGAACAGTCTCAACAATATGTAGTTCATCCGAAAAGACTTATTTTTATCACACCCAAAAATCAAAACAAATGTCAAAACTGGACATTTCTAATATGAAATTACTATTTTTTAAGAATTTCTTTCTTATTTCTAACCTAAGTTTGATTAGAAAGAATATAACGTAAACGCAGTACGTACCGACAGTGAAGCTCGTACCGACACATGCATAGATTCGTTAGGAAAATAATACATCTGTCGGTACGAGCTTCACTGTCGGTACGTACTGCGTTTACCTTATTATCATATCTTACTCGGTTTCCATGCCCTGAAATACTTTATTTAGAACGAAAAATCTTGATTTCAGTTCGAAATAGTCTCAAGCTGATTAAACATCAATTTGAAAGAAAAAAAATGCTTGTTCTAAGAACATTCTAATTTCTAGTCTGCGACGGAGTAAAAATGAGAATAAACCATCTCAGTTCTAACATTTCATGCAGAAAAGATTTTTCTTCTCTCGAAAGAAACTTGATTTTTGCAATATTCTAACATTAGAAGTAAAAAGTGTAGAATTCCAGCTGGGAATTGATTTCCTGGGTTTTCTTGAGCGCAAGAAGATCTTTAATTTTAATCTCCGAAGAATAAATTATATCTGTTTTGACTTTCAAACACGCTAAGAGTATTCGTTAAAAGACATTCTTGCTGAAGTCTCTGTGGCTACAAAAAAAACTTTAAAGCAAAAAACAAGAGATCATTTAAGAGAAAAATTCCAGCTTGTCAGTTTTTTTTTACCAGACTCGCTATTTTTATCCACAACTTGATTATTTTACTAAAAATACCGCACAGACTATATTTTCATAACAACGATCATTGTTTTGTAAGCTGGCAGACTTCAAAATTACAAAGGGATTGCAAATAAAGGAATTTTTCGGTGAATCCCGCCATAACAGATAATGAAATTGATGAGAAAGTAAAAGCTCAAATGAAATTTAATATAAAGCGTGAATCATTTGTCATTCTCTTGAGCCTTCAATATGTAATGGATATACATATGAAAAATGAAAAAAAACCCTCAAGATTCGTGAGATGGAATGAAAAATTGACTGAATAAAATAAAAACTTTACAACACGTGCCTTAGCACTTGGCTGTGAATTGAATTATACGGTAGGAGTCTCTATAATAGTAATGCATTTTAACCCAGAATTTTATTAGCTTCTCATATCAAATAATCTTTTTCTCACTCATGTGAAAATTCCATTGGAAGATTGTTGGAAAGGGAACTTTTTTTTTGTCTTAATTCTCTTTGTTGGCGCGGCTCGTAGCCCTCCTCTTTTGAAATTTCTTTTCGCATAATCTTTTTTTAGGGAATATAATTAAATGTGTTACCTCATTGGCTCTGGTGGCTGTAAATCACAAATTAGAAATTTAAAAGTGTCTGCAAAAAAGCCCGCCATTCAATTAGATTATGAAATAATTTTGGTACATTATAATTTTTAGTAAATATATTCATTGTGAGAGAAATTCTTTGATTGAAGTGTTTTTGGCAATTTATTCTGCGTTTTTGTGTTCATCTTTTAATCAAGGTGATCTTCTTTGCAATCTTCCTAACTTTATCGGTCAGAAAGGTAAAAACCTCCTAAGAAAACATACATAGAATAAGCCAATTGGATTAAATAACGCCTAATCATCTCTCATCGAGTATCTCTCAGTAGTTTTTTTTGTATCTTTTATCTTGTTTATGTAGTGAGCAATTAACGGAGAGACGTAACATATATTAGGATTAAAAAATGCTTCTGGAAATTTTTTTTTGATTCATTTCACATTTTGCTGGTGAGTAATGTTTAATTTGGTCGATAAGACGGCGACAAGAGAGAGAGAGGCGAATAAAAATGAGGGAATTGTGTGTTTAGAAAGATGACAAATGCGGGAACCATCATCTAAAAGTGTTCATCTATTCAACACTGACTGTATAAGAGATGGAAATTGGGTCAAATGTACTTTATTCAATTAATTTTTTTTTATTTCATTCCATTTTTTCTTCGTAATCTCGTGAGGGTGAATTAGTCACTCCAGTGTCACACAATTCATTTGCCGGAATGGATAAAGCGTTGCATAAGTTTTTGAAGAGCGCTAAATTATTCTTTGGGAATGCTAAGATATTCGTTTTTATCAGCAGAAGATTCCAGAGGAATTCTGGAAATTTTAAAGAATTGATTTTGGATTCCTCGAATAGAATCCGGTAAATGCTAAATGATTCGAAAACTAATTTTATTTTCTTGATCTAAACTAATTCAGAAAGATAGTTCTAGATCTTATAGGTTAGATTTCAAAACTGTATTTGAAGAGGTTATCCTGGAACTCCTTACGAAATTTAAAATATTTGATATTGGAAACTTAAATTTATTTTGATTCTGGAACTGAATTCGGATTTTAAAATATGGTTTCGGAACAAATTTTTAAGTTTGTAATCTTGGAACCGTAATTGAAATAGAAAATGTCGTTCTAGAACATATTAATAATTGGGAATTTAATCTAGAATTTGGATTCTGAAACCGGATTATAATTCAAGAAAGATATTTCTAGTACGAATATAGACATTTGGTTTTGTAACAAAGTTATAAGTTTTTATTCTTGGAACTGACTTTGAAATGGAAAATTTTGTTTGTTGAACAAGTTCAGAAATCTGGAATTTAATCCTAGAACTTGAATTCCAATACCGAATCCCAATTCAGGAAGATTTTTCTATAGAACGATTATTGAAATTTGGTTCTGTAACAAGGTTTAAAGTTTGTAATCTTGGAACGGAATTTGAAATATAAAATTTCATTCCGTAACATATTCTAAATCGGGAATTTAATTCTAGAACTTGGATTCTGAAACCGAATTCTAATTCAAAAAACATATTTCTAGATCGGATTTTGAAGTCTGAAATTGTTTTTGGAATTCAATTTCGATTCCTTGAATTGAATTCCAATTCAGAAAGTTAGTTCTAGAACTCTTTTCTGAGTTGGTATATTCGTATTCTAGAATCAAGTTAGAGTTTGGAATCTGGGTTTTAGTTCCAGACAATAACAATTGCTACAACTGTGAAGATTTTCTACTTCATTCTGCTTTGGAATCTTAATAAGATCATGACTTGATTGAAGCTAAGGAAGGCTAAAATTTAGCCTTCCTCAGTTTTAAGATTCCTCTGCTGTTTCAAAAATTATGTAACGCTTTAGAATTCAACAAATTGGAGATGTTCCTCGCTTCTCATTGTCATTTAAGTGAGAAATATTTTTAATATAGTTGACATGAAAAGATTAGTAAAACTCTCTCAAAATTAGTAATATTCTCCTTTTGGGAATAATCAAGCAAGAGGGTTTTTCTGTGTGCTGAAAAAATGTCTTAAATTGGAGGGAATGGAAAGATTATGCAAAAGAATGGAGCTTTTGTACGTGCCTTATTTGCACACACTCTTAATTCTCGCTCGCTCGCTCTCCCTCTGTTCTGTCACCAAATTGCTTCTCAGTGTGATTTTGTTGAAAGGAATTTCGTATGAGGGGCAACATGGTTGGTGTGTGGAAAAAAGAACAATTTGATAAGACATATTGTTGAATTATTGCGATAATATGTCTCTCGTTTTTTTTGTCACCTTTTTTTCTGATAAAAGCCATGAAAGTTCTCACCAGCGAAATATGTAACTATAATTTGAAAAGAGAAAAAAACCTCTCGAAAAAGTTGCTTTTTCGCGGTTCTTGTAACGCCTTCGCGGAGGTGATTCTCGATAAGAGAGAACTCATTGACAAGAAACACTTTACCGGGTGAATCAGTATAATAATAATCATAGAGAGAACATAAAAATGTGGTCAGTTTTTTTGCTTTCAATAGAATCTTCTCTTAATTGCAACTTTTTCATCCCATTTGAGTCGATTGTCGGAACAATATATTAATGTGTGTTCCGGGAGGTTGGAAAAAGCCCCGAAATGGTTTTTCCTCAACTTCAAATATATAAAAATAATGATGAATATGTTTTTGTATGAGATAAATATCTCACTAGCCCTTGAAAATTCACCTGAATCTGGTTGTCTGTGTTTGCCGTGTCATCATCATTAACATTAACACACAGAGTGTGTTGTGGCTCAATGCAGAGTCACTGCGTAAATAGAAAGAGATGAGAGATACAGATGAATGATGTTAGGGGATTATATAATGAAAAATTATATACTTTGCGCCTCTATTTCATGGAGTCTTAGCGCCGTCACGAGATAAAGTTGTTGTAACACACAACAAGAGAGAGAAAGATAAAAAAAAAATATTGTTGATTGTATGTATGAGATTCTGCGGAGGAAATAAAATTAAAAGAAAAAAAGTAAGATTTTAGAAAAAATTTCTAACACTCAATGTAGTGATAAATTTTAAAAGAAATTGAGGAAAAAATATTAGGAAAAACTCTGTGCCGAAAAAAAAAACAGAAATTATCATGCATAAAAAGAAAAATTTCCGCTCTCATTACCAACGAGTGTAAGTAAATGTCAAATTGTGTGGCTATCAATTTTTTTTCGTATGCCTCTTTAATTGTTTTCAATGGTAATTTTATACATGATAAATTTATATATTTTTAAAAAATTCATCAACCTCATTTCGATGTGCGTAATACGAATTTTCTCTGATGAGACGCTTTCAACATGACATAGAAAATTTATTAAATTAGTAATTTTTAGAGCTTTTTTGTAACATCCTTGCGTTTCAGTATTGTCTCTCAATACAACTCTGTTTGCGAAATTAAGCAATATACGAGGAAAGGAGTGTAATAATAGAAAATCCGGCAGATAAAAAGAAAAAAGAGAGAGACGAGTAATTTGTGTATGAGAAAAAAAAATACAAAATGTATAAGCACTCTGTCTCTCCATGTTTACAATAATCATGAAGTAGTGGAAAAAAAAAGAATTTTCCCTGACCCAACCAAGCCTCACTACTTTGACTGAATGTATTTGTATTTTAAAAGTATAATTCGCTTATTTGCTTATTCTTCTCACTCGCAATTAGTCTCAGTTTTTAGCTTTTCTGCATTTCTTGACAACGACACAGGCATGCCCACTTTGAGAGGCGCATGGAAAAATGTAGAAACCTTTACTTGCAAATCTCCCGTACTTTGAATGCAATCAAAAGGGGGAAATAAAAGACGGGAATACGATCATAAGAAGATAAATTTTGATTCTAGAAAGTTCGATGAAGAAGAACTACTAGATTTGGTTACTGGAAATGAGTTATGATTCGGTATGTTAGTTCTGAAAGTAAGTTTCGATTCTAGAAGTTCGAATTCGAAAAGTTAGTTCTGGAACGGGTTTTGGATTCTGAAACTATAAATTTAAAGTCAAGAAGTTTGTTTTGAAACTAGTTTCTGATTCTAAAACTAGATTTAACTTCACGAACTTAATTCTAGATCTAAGATTGGTTTCTAAAATTAGATTTGATTTCAGGAAGTTAGTTTTGGATCTAAGTTTCAAGTCTGAAACTAGATTCAATTTCGAAAAGTTAGTTCTAGAAATAAATCTCGATACTGGAACTAGGTTCGAACTCAAAAACTCAGTCCGTTCGAAAATTTCTGGAACGACTTTTGGATTCTGAAACTATGGTTGAATTCAGAAAGTTAGTTCTGGATATAAGTTTGGATTCTGGAATTGGAATCGTATTCACAAACATAGTTCTGGAAGTAAGTTTGAAGTTTTAAACTAGATTCTAATTCGAAATGTTAGTTCTGGAAATAAATGTCGATACTGGAACTAGATTCGAATTCGAAAATTCAGTCCTGGAACGAGTTTTGGATTCTGAAACTAGATTTGAATTTAGGAAGTTTGTTCTGAAACCAGTTTCGGATTCTGAAACTATGTTTGAATTCAGGAACTTAATTTTGTATTGAAATTAGATTCGAATTCAGGAACTTAGTTCTGGAACTAGGCCCTTTACACACATGGGGTTTAGCTGAGAGAAGGTTTAGCCAGTTTAGAGCCGAAGACAGTTCATACGCACTATAAAAGCCGCTTAGCATTTAGAAAACAACAATTTTGATTGATATTACACTGAAATTGTCATTAATTGAACTGTCTTCGGCTTTAAACTGTCTAAACCTTCTCTCGGTTAAACCCATGTGTGTAAAGGGCCTAAGTTTAAAGACTCAAACTAGATTCAAATTCGAAAAGTTAGTTCTGGAACAAGTTTTGGATTCTGAAACTATGTTTGAATTCAGGAAGTTAGTTCTGGATATAAGTTTCGATTCTGGAATTTGATTCGAATTCGGAAAGTTCGTGTCGGTACCAAATTCTTATTCGAAAAATGAAACTGGAACTTATTCTGGAACTATTCGATACTGGAATTGAATTCGAATTTTAGAAAGTTATAAGGTAAACGCAGTACGTACCGACAGTGAAGCTCGTACCGACAGATGTATTATTTTCTTAGCGAATCTATGCATGTGTCGGTACGAGATTC
Source organism: Phlebotomus perniciosus (assembly GCA_918844115.2). Taxonomy (NCBI): domain Eukaryota; kingdom Metazoa; phylum Arthropoda; class Insecta; order Diptera; family Psychodidae; genus Phlebotomus; species Phlebotomus perniciosus. The sequence continues at coordinate 13,791 of CAKKOB020000813.1, read as the reverse complement.
ACTGTCGGTACGTACTGCGTTTACCTTAGTCCTGGAAATATTTTCTAAACAATTTCTTTGATTCTTGAACTTAATTTGGATTCTGGAACTCGCGGAATTAAAAGAAAATCTTAAAATTTTAAATTTTCTTTTCTTAATTTCTGAATTTTCGAAAATTCTTCATTACGAATGAATGCGATAAATTCACTTCCAGTTATTTCCTCCTTTTATGCACTCCATCAGTGACTCTTTATTTGCTCTATAGATATAAAATAACTTCTTTTTTTTCCAAGTGAAAAGAGTTGACGTGGTGGAAAAATAGATGGGGAATGAGAGAAAAAAGAGAGGCAATTTGCAATTTCCTCATTTTTCCATCATTTCCATCTGTTGAATTAGATTTTGTATGACTGAGATGGTGTGATATTGTGAGAGAGACACTATGATGTGTTATTCACTTTTGTTATTACATAATTTTCTATTTTTGCATGCTGCCTTTTTTCTCCACCTCTCTCTCACTCATCTATTCACACAACAAATCAACTGATACAACACAATTTTTAATGTCCAATGACAAATAAAATTTATGGTTGGTTTGCCATCATCTCATTTCGGGTAAACATTTTGTGGACTTGTTATGCAAACTTGGGAAACGATATATCTAATGTTGGGTGACAAAAAAAAATTGATTCTTGTGTGAATATTAAATAGCCGGAAAATTTGATTTGTAAGCAAGTGAAGAGGATCAAGAAATTGGCTAAATTGATTAAGAAGAAGTGCCAAAGTGATGAGAAGAGGGGGAAGGATGATGAGGAGGAGGAAGAAGAGGATTTGGTAAGAGATTATAAAGATTTTCCAATCGCTGGAGATATTAATGGGATTTATTAAGTAATCACGACTGGAGCATCACTTTTCTCTCACACCCAAAAATATTGCAAAAGAGCAATTTTGCCAACCAAATTTTCCTTTCTCATATGATTGCTCGACAGAGAGAGAGATGAATGAAATAATCAGTCGAGATGTTTCTGTAAAATTTCCGGTTCATCTTGGATGATGAAGCTTATTCACACACTCTGCGTCACAATCACCTCACACTTGATAATTATACAAGTGTGCAGAGAGGAGGTTTACATCTTGTGGGCTTCCTCGCAAAGTCTACATAATCCAGATGATGACACGAGATGGTTAACACTTTAATGATCAAAGGGGGAAATTTTGAAGAGTCAAAAATGAAAAATTTGACTGAGAAAATGTTTTAGGTTATTGTTTTTATCAAAGTCGATTGAAAGTTTGGGAAGATTTTACGGAAAAAACTGTTAATAAATCATGTCTGATGGAATTCCTATGCGAAATCCGTTGGACACTTCCTAATTTTCCATGGGACTTGTCCATGATATTTGTCATGGGAAATTTTTGGAATCTTTATCTGACATGTCTACTAAAATCATGGCAATTTTCTAAATTTACACACCTTTCTCTCTAAGAAATGTCCAGTGGAAATCCCTAGGATTTTCCATGGAACTGTCCACAGCTTTTCGATTCTTCGAATTAAAATCATTAATTTCCTGACAATTAACTTCACCGAATGAATTTCACCGACATTTCAGTGAAAGTTCCGCAAATTTAGACACTTTGTGTGAAACATTAGAAACCGCATGTGTTCAATGAAGTGTTAACCAGCGTCTGGGTGCAGATAAATTGCTGTTGTACTGTGTTTTTATTATTTACTTTGAATCATTTTGCAATTATAGCGAATGAGATTTAACTCTCACTTTGTGCCATTTTATTGGTACAGTTATAAACAAGGATTATTATTTTCTTTTTATTGAGGAAATTCATGGAATAAGGTTTGTTGGCGAGGGCGGGTTGGCGGGAATGAGAAATTCAAACAGATGGTCGTTAAAAATATTAAACAAACAATTGAACTTTATTTTTAGTATCATGATTTAATTTCAATTTTGTGTCATTTGGCTTATTGAAAGCTGTTTTGTGTGAGATAATAAAATGCATTTAATATGAAAATGGGAGAGGGAAAATTGTTGCAATTTTTTCAGAGAAAAATTCTCTCCCACTTCGGTGATCAGCAACAAAAGTAAATAAAAAAATAACTATATGATTGATTTCTCGTGACATTCTCGCTGGTTTTCCACACGATCTGCTCTTTTATTACCACTTTTGTGATAATTACTCCAAAGTTTTTCCCTCAACATACCGGCTCAGTGACAACATTGAGTCAAAAATAAGATCTTACATAACGCACCATCAGTGAGCGGATATATTGATACATTTTTCAGTGATTATAATGAGGCCTTTAGACGCCATAGAGCGCTCTAAGCGATTTTTATTTTCCTCTCAATTTATAGAGAGAATCAAAAATATATATATATAATCTATACCCTACAATCGCGTTAATTGTCGCGCATTGCCTGGGCACCGCTTTGTCGCAAATCTAATTATTCTTCTATCTATAGTGTTTGTCTCATTGAAATGGCACAAATTGAGTTTCATGCTGTGGCAATGAATTTCAAGGGAGAGGGAGCTCAAACAAAAAATTAGTACACCTCACAGTTAACACAATTACTAACAATCATCAAAAAATATTTCGCGGGAAAAGATTTCTTAGGAATGTAATTGAGTCAAAAAATGGATAATCTTATCAAAATATCACGCAATTCTCTGGAAAATATACAATTTATAAGGCAATAACCGTTTTGTTTTGTCATAAATGAATTTTTGAGAAGTGTATTACACATTCGCCAACATGAAGAGATAGATTGCGAGATTGATTTACAAAGTGAGAAAATTTGCAAGTTAATGAAAGTAAAGTGGTAAAATGTTGGGTTTCATCGACGGAAATGTCATTAGTTGTCAAATTTTCGATGAGATTTCATGATTATCGGGATATTTGAGGTTAATTAAAAGCGATCGGATTATAATTTTCCTTTTTATGAGGAAATAATAAAGAATTATTACTGAAAACTTTCTGTTTTGTGCTTTCTTGGCATTTTTATAATAATTTTTTTGACAGCTGTCAAAATCTCATCGAAAATTTAATGTCAAACACTTTAAAAGTTATTATATTTTTTTTTTAAATTTTGAAAGTAAAACTGATTTATTTTGCCAATTTGCAATAGAATTTTGAAGATTGAATTACAATTTTATTTCTATAGTTAGGATTTCCATTAAACATTTAGTATTTCTGGGCAAATCCTTTTCATGTTTCAATTTGTTGAAAAATGCACAGATAAGTCTTGAATCATTTGTTTCGGAACATTTGCCACTGAAATGAGTATAAAATGAGGTTAAATCAGACGTCAAATCGTACTCCGAATTCCTTTTCTCGCGCTCCGAAAAGTTTTGGGACAATTGGGACAGATTGAATCTAATCCAATTCTATTCGGCAAGCGGGCTTGGACTTGTCGTTTACATCGACAAAATTAAAATTAATCTCAATCCAATCCGTCGATGTAAATGGCTTTAATCTGGTGACGTAAATGCCCTCTATAATTTGAAGCAAAAATTAACTCTTTCTAAGTCAAAAGTCAATTGATTGTACAGATTGTACACTGCTTTAGATAAATGTTTGCCCTTTGCTCTCTTGAAAGCATCACCTTTGATTATTACCCGGTGATAAGACGGGAAAAACACCGAGATATAGAGAAATATGTGCCACACAATTTACCTGAACTCTGAAACATAATTGGAGGAATGAAGAGAGGGTAATCTGTGAGAGTGAACTTTATAGAAATCTCCCCCCAAATGTGCAATAAGGAAATTAAATCACAATAATTTTATTAATTTCTCTCTCTCTCTGCCGATTATGGTTTAAAGATAAATTTTGCGGTGCTTAGAAAATTATATGAGAGAAATTAATAGATGGTGAATAAAAATCACTTTTTGGCAATTTTCCTAGAGACTGACGAAATTATTTATGCTCTTTTTCTCTCCAAAAAATTTCTATACATGCTTTCATATGTTTGGACTTAGCCAGGGTCTATGTCTCTTTCTCATTGGGTAATGTATGAAATAATGTGAATTATTATATGAGAAAAAAAGAGAAGAAGTGGAGAGAGAAAAAAAGTGATAGAAAAGTGGAATGACCGTAAAATGGTGTTTTAAAGTCCCATTTTTCTTTCCAAGAATAAGAAGAAAAAAGCATTTCTTTTTCTCTCTCCCATTTTTTTATAATTTCTGTGTATAATAAATAAATTATGAGGAAGTTTTCTCATCAGAAAAAATTCGAATTGTCGCGCTTTTAAGCGGATATAAATTTTTTTCTTCATTTTTCTCTTATTATAAAATGTTTATGAAATTTTTTCTTGTTTCTTTCCTGCTTTCCAAAAAAAAATGAAAACTAGGTGATGAATCAAGATGTGAAGAAGGAGAATCCACTACAGTTCAAGTTCCGGGCTAAATTCTATCCTGAAGATGTGGCTGAGGAGTTGATTCAGGACATAACGTTGCGCCTGTTCTATCTCCAAGTGAAAAATTCAATTCTCTGTGATGAGATTTATTGTCCACCAGAGACGTCAGTGTTGCTCGCGTCTTATGCCGTTCAGGCGCGCCATGGGGACTTCAATAAATCCAATCACTCATCTGGCTTCCTGTCCAACGATCGTCTCTTGCCACAGCGTGTCATTGATCAGCACAAGATGTCCAAGGATGAGTGGGAGAAGAGTATTATGACGTGGTGGCAGGAGCATCGGGCTATGTTGCGCGAGGACGCCATGATGGAGTATCTGAAGATTGCTCAGGATCTCGAGATGTACGGTGTGAACTACTTTGAGATTCGCAACAAGAAGGGGACGGAGTTGTGGCTGGGTGTTGATGCTCTTGGACTCAATATCTATGAGAAGGATGACAAATTGACACCCAAGATTGGTTTTCCCTGGTCAGAGATTCGAAATATCTCATTCAATGACAGGAAATTCATCATTAAGGTAAAAATAATTTTTTACTTCTATTTACCTACATATATGATCTCTTTATGTCAAGTACAGCGAACGATGAGTTTTTGAAAATGATGGACTTTCTCTCAATGTCACTCCACTTTTTTCATTCATTCATTTGCTGGAGAGCGAAAGAGTGAGAGACTTTCTCATCTAATGTTATTCAATGTGTCTCGCTCTTTGGTCAAATTAATCATGTTGGTGATTATTTTTCTTGACCGTGAAAAAGTTGGATATGTTAAAGAGAAGTTGTCAGAAATGGTGTGAATTAGCACTTTGAAGTTGATTCCTTGATTACATTTGCTACTCATCCCGGAAGTGTTTTTGATGTATATAACAGAGTTTTTTGAGGAAATCCGTAAATACTGAGAAAGGAAAAACTGAAAGCTAATGATTTATTTTTAGGCTCTATTAAAATGGCCAAATTATAAAATACTTCTCCAGAAAGTTCCAAAATTAATAAAGCTCTTATAAAATTTGTTGAAAATAGTTTTGAAGATTCTAAAATTTTAATTTTATTAATTCAGTATGAATATTAGTTAAATAAAACTATAGAACAGTGAAAGCTGTTCCAGAAAAAAGCTTTTCTGAAAGTTAAACTAGAAAAGAGCTTCCATCAAGGTTCTTTCCAAAAAAGAACTTCCCATGCAAGCTCTTCCAGGAAAGATCTATCATGCAAGCTCTTCAAGAAAAGATCTTTCATGAAAGCTTTTCCAGGAAAAGTCTTCCATGAAAGCTTTTCCAGGAAAGGTCTTCCATGAAAGCTTTTCCAGGAAAGGTCTTCCATGAAAGCTTTTCCATGAAAGGACTTTCATGAAAGCCTTTCCAGCAAAGCTCTTCCAGGAAAAGATCTTTCATGCAAGCTCTTCCAGGAAAGATTTTTCATACAAGCTCTTCCAGGAAAGATCTTTCATACAAGCTCTTCAAGGAAAGATCTTTCATGAAAGCTTTTCCAGGAAAAGTCTTCAATGAAAGCTTTTCCAGGAAAGGTCTTCCATGAAAGCTTTCGCAGGAAAGGGCTTTCATGAAAGTTTTTCCAGGAAAGGTCTTCCATGAAAGCTTTTGCAGGAAAGGGCTTTCATGAAAGTTTTTCCAGAAAAGAGTTGCTCAAAGCTTTTTCATAAAAAAAAGCTTATATATTAAAGCTCTTCCAGAAACAGCTTATATGAAGCACTTCCAAAAGACACCTTCTTAGAAAGTTTTTCCAGGATAGATCTTCCATGAACTCTCTTCCAGTAAATATCTTCCATGAGAGCTTTCCATGAGTTGCTCAGAAAGCTCTTGGAAAAAAGAATGTATATTAAAGCTCTTCCAGATAAAAGCTTATATTAAAACTCCTCCAGATAAGAGCTTATATGAAAGCTTCTTAGAAAGCACTTCCAGGAAAGACATTCTATGAAAGATTTTTTATGGAAGCTCTTCCAGTAAACATTATAGCTTACATACATGAAAACTCTTCCTTAAAACTTCTATAAAAGCACTTCCATTAAAGTTCATCCAGAAAAGATCTTCCAGAAAAAAACCTTCTCTGAAAACCCTTCTAAAAAAGAGGTTTTGCGAAAGCTCTTTCGGAAAATTGCTTTCAGATAATCAGTAAATATTTTTTTTAAATCGAATTTAGAAAATAATAATTATTGCTTTATCTTTTGCGATGAAATTTCACAAAGTGACTTTCCTTTGCAGCCAATCGACAAGAAAGCGCCGGACTTTGTGTTCTTTGCGCCCCGTGTGAGGATCAACAAGCGCATCCTGGCGCTCTGCATGGGCAACCATGAGTTGTACATGCGTCGCCGCAAGCCGGACACCATTGATGTGCAGCAGATGAAGGCGCAGGCGCGCGAAGAGAAGAATGCCAAGCAGCAGGAGCGTGAGAAGCTTCAGATGGCACTGGCGGCGCGCGAGAGGGCGGAGAAGAAGCAGCAAGAGTATGAGGATCGTCTGCGTTCGATGCAGGAGGAGGTGGATCGATCGCAATCCAGTCTCATGGAGGCACAGAATATGATAAGGCGCCTGGAGGAGCAACTGAAGCAGCTGCAAGCGGCCAAGGATGAGCTGGAGAAGCGTCAGCAGGAGCTTCAGGCGATGCTGACGCGTCTCGAGGAGACGAAGAATATGGAGGCGGCGGAACGCTTGAAGCTGGAGGAGGAGATCATGGCGAAGCAGCGTGAGGTGCAGAGGATTCAGGAAGAGGTGACGGCCAAGGATACGGAAACGAAGAGACTACAGGAAGAGGTTGAGGAAGCGCGTCGCAAACAGGTATATTTTAATGGGTTCTTATTTTCTATATTGAACTTGCCTGAAGTTAGCGGGGATTTAGCTGAAGAAGGGGGTTGGTGTCGCGGCTAAATAAGAGGATTTTGAACGGAAAATTCTCAATAGCGATGATACAAACCCAATGCCTATTATTTAGCCAAGACACAACCCCTTATCTCGGTTCTATTCACGCACTAACTTTCAGGTAAGTGAATACTTTGTTCTCTCAATACTTTTTGAACTGGCTTACTCACTGACTAAGGCTTTATCTGCGCAGACCGAGGCTGCGGCCGCTCTTCTCGCAGCCAGTGCCACGCCACAGCATCACCACGTGGCGGAGGATGAGCACGACGAGGAGATGCTGAATGGCGAAGGCAATGGTGATGTGTCGCGCGATTTGGATATCGATGAACACATCAAGGATCCAGTGGAGGACAGACGCACGCTGGCGGAGCGCAATGAGCGCTTGCATGATCAGCTTAAGGTGAGTTTCATTTTCATGAGAATTTTTGTGAGTCATCAAGTTTCATTGAAAGTGTTTCGTGGAATTCCGAAATTCCCCCCCCCCCTTATACTTTAGTGAGAGAAGAGACTTTGTGTGAGTCCTTGAAGTTCTGGGAAAATTTTGTCACAAGGAAGTTATTAGGGATTTTGAGTTCTAGAGAGCATTTATTAGCGGTTTTTTTCGGTAGAATAAACATTTATATATGTTTTGGCGGTTTTGGCTCATAGTCAAATTTGAAGAGTTATTATTTGTTTATAGAGAAAATAGTGATAAATTCTGTGTTGGAGAAGATAATCATTTTTTAAGAGCTGTAGAAGTGTTTACTAACTGATGGCTCAACTCATTTTTTATAGGATTTTCTAAAATTAATCAGTTTTTCTTACATATGTTTATATACTTAATCAAATTGGATACTCCTTCGATTCGAAAGAATCGTTCGTTTATAATTATTATATAAATAGGCTCCGACATGCTTTTCCAATTAATTTGATGAGCTTATCAGAAACGAATTCCTAATCCTCCAAGGAGTCATATTTTGCCTGTCATTGAGTAAACTCCATTCGAACTTTTATTTGGTACTGAATTTTGATGATCTAATCCAGTATTTCGTATCAAAAACGATGGTTCATTCGTCATGCTGAAAATCAAAGATTATTATTATTATGTAGGGGATGATTAGGCCATGGATATGTCCTCCCTGCGTTGCAATCTCCAAGATCTTTTGTGCATGTCACAACATAGCTATACTTAGCTATTATAGATGACCCAGTCATGGCTCAAGGCTCTTGAAGAACCTGATAATTTGACTGGATGACATCCTAAAGACTCAGTGTGCTTCCACCCAGATGTCTCACTTGTTGATCGAACATACTGTAACAGAGACATACGATATGATCTGCAGTTTCCGCTTCTACACTACAAAAGCGGCACCTATCCGTCTCACTGAACTTGATCTTTTTAAAGGTGGTACCTTATGGAGACGTGTCCTGTGAGAAAGCCAATGATTAGCCTTAGGGCTCTGACAAACTTGCGCTTAGCGTAAAAGATTATCACCTAAAACGAGGCTTAGGGCTGCGATAGACCTGCGTCTTATAGGAGACTTTGCTTAGCTAGTTATTTTGGTGCATAGGCTAAGCGCGATCCGTACAGAATACAATCTAGGGTAAAGTGCTCATATTCTGAACCCGTAATAGCTAATTGTGAACTGGCAAATCAGAGCACTTTACCCTAGTTTAAGCTGCTAATCTTATGGCCTCCTCAGACTTGGGCTTAGCCTAGAAGACTTATGCCCCGCATACACTTGAGGCTTATGCCCCGCATACACTTGGGGTTTAGCCTAGGAGACTTAGCGGCTAAAACGGGGCTTCTACTGTAATCTCCTCAGATCGCGCCTAGCCTAACTATCAGAACAACTTTCTAAGGAAATTCCTTTGCCAAACGCAGGTCTATCGAAGCCCTGAGCCTCGTTTTAGCCACTAAGTATTCTAGGCTAAGCCCCAAGTGTATGCGCGCCTTTAGCCTAGAAGACTTAGCGGCCAAAACGGGGCTTTTACTGTAGTCTGTTCGGATCGCGCTTAACATAAGCACCAGAACAACTTTCTAAGGAAATTCCTTTGCCAAAAGCAGGTCTATCGAAGCCCTGAGCCTCGTTTTAGCCACTAAGTCTTCTAGGCTAAGCCCAAGTCTGAGGAGGCCATAAGATTAGCAGCTTAAACTAGGGTAAAGTGCTCTGATTTGCCAGTTCACAATTAGCTATTACGGGTTCAGAATATGAGCACTTTACCCTAGATTGTATTCTGTACGGATCGCGCTTAGCCTATGCACCAAAATAACTAGCTAAGCAAAGTCTCCTATAAGACGCAGGTCTATCG
>CAKKOB020000812.1:0-34405 GCA_918844115.2 Phlebotomus perniciosus | reverse complement strand
CACCGACAACAAATATTGTGAGGGAAGTCATGGATATTGAGCTTCTTGGAAAGTATATTGGTTTATAAATCCAAGCTTTATCAAATTTTTGGAGGAATTTCGATAGCGCCCTTTCGATGAATTTCATATGAGAATTCCATTATTGGTAAGATTCCCTTTTCCAATCAGAAATCTTATCATATTTTTTACATGTGAAAAAGTCGAAAAATTTGTATGAAAACTGTTAGGAAGTGTCCGCGGAATTCCACTGTTAGTGTGTACAATAAGTACGGTCGTACAATATGTATAATAGATAGTGTAAATAAGATTTCTTCCTTTATGTTAATTTATTTTTAAATTGTTGATTAAACTTTTTTTAACATTTGACAAATAATTATTTTATTCTGTGAGCCAAAAAATACCTGTATTTCAGCCGAGACGAGGCATTTATTTAAATTAAATTTATAAAGTGAATCTTGAACAAGATTTTAATAAAAAGAAATCGGTTTTAACGAGGTCAAATTTTAACATGTCGAAATATAAAATAGGTTTCTATATGTATGTATGTAGCCTATGTAGCTAACTAAAACTCCCTTTTAATCAGATTTTAAAAAAGTCAAACGAAACCCGCTTGGATATATGTAATCAAACCCTTAGTTTCATTTATATCAATTTTCACACTTTTTTATAATAGAAAATTATCAATATCTGAAAAGTAATTTAACTTGGTGTTCTAAAAACTAAAAATAATCAGTCAACTGCAGATTTTAGAAAACCTGCAGATTGCGCAATTGCTGAAAAAGAAACCTTATGTGACTCGTCAGAAGTTGAATAAGAAATGGACTTTATAACGAAATGCTGTTTTTTATTTGGATATTTTGAGAGAAACCATTCATTCGGACCATTTCATTCATTGCTGTTACGCTCTTAATTTTGGGCACCATTAAATTTTATCCGGAAAAACACTCTCACGTAATTTTCACCTTTATTAACTGACTCGTAAAGCATTAAAAACCATAATTCAGAATTATTAAGATTACCAAGAGGTAAATGAAATATTACGTTTATGTCTCTGTAATTCAGGATGACATAAATCTGACCAAAGAAGTTGTCGACACGCAGATACGTGATAAGAAAGGTGTTTTCCTGGGTGTTTTACTCCGATTTCGTTTCTCGTTTTACTAACGTTCCCATTTACAATTTTGTAAGCTCAACGTAAAAGCACACATTCATCATATTGTCGTGATAGAGTCTCTGTAACAACTATGAGATCTTCTTATTCAACTCCTTGACCTATTAAATTGATAAAAAAAAATTTGATTTTTTATGCAACCGTGGGAATATGGTTCTTTTGAAACACTTGGCACAAACATGCATATAAATTGCCTTTATTCACCTAATAAAAATCTGTATCTCAGCACTAAATTTATTATGGCGAGAAAATATGATACTTTTATCGCAGAAACGAAGTATTTGTGCAAAGGTTTCACTAGACGATTCCTGATATGAGAATATAGCTTTGGAAAAGAAACTAAAATATGAGAAAATTTCAAAACGAGAAATCTGATGCATTTAATAAGATATTACCCAGTGAGTTATTTTCATATAATAAATTTCCATTTAAATTAATCACTCTCAAGAGATGTAAGCTGTTAATAGCTCATTGAAATTTAATGACTCTTCAGAGACTTTATAAGATTTTCATGCACGATATTCTATCTTTGGCGGGAGGATAAAATCTCTCGTATACCTATTTAATAAGATGCTCTTAATTATAAAATCAGCTTAATTGTCTGTCACAAAATGATTATTTAACAAGCTCTTCGTCACTCAAAATTTATTCATCAGCGTTGAAATCGAAGTACTTTCCGGGAAAAAGCAGAGGGGGGTTCGTGGAATATTATGTTAATTGTTGGACAATTTTCCTGCTCAGCATCGCTCAGATGAGGAGGAGATGCTCAAATGGTTAATTTCACTGTGCGTATCTATACGAAGTCTGCTTCTTCACACCATTTAACACAACACTGCTTGGTTTATATTTCAGTCTGGGAGCTTTAAGTGTTATGTGTAACAGAGCTTTTCTGCCACTAGGAGACCATTAAAATTTCTCTTTATTCCATGTTATTCACTAGGAGCGTCATTTTCGTTGATTTGACCATTTTTCCATGATTTTATGCCCTTTTTGGGTCAGGAGGAGGGATTATTTTTTGCCTAAGCAGAATGGGTGGACTTGCTAAAATATGAAGATATGCCTGGATGGATACACAAGGCTAAGAAAATTGACTTCTAAGCAGTGGAGATGTGAAAGAAGTGGAAAATCTGACACAGTTCTCATATCCTATAGTCCAACAAAACTCACTCACTCTTGGGAAAACAGGCCCAATTGTTACTTTCACTGGGCAAAATTTTTAAGCTTATGCGTTGCGATAGATGGCAAAAAAAGTTGGTGGAAGAAGCTCACTTGGGAAATGGCATACAATGAATGTCAGGCATGGGAAAAATATTGCTTCAGAAGAAGTTACATAAAGTTCTTCGATGCTTTTTTTGCTTAGCCTTTCTTTTCGCTCCCAATTCAAAGATTGTGCTCGTCTTTTCTTCACAATAGGAAATTCCATTTCTTCACATCGTCCAAGCATTGGAAATATAGCATTTTGTCGGAAGATGAAGAAGAGGATGAGCAGATAAAAAAGAGTTTGCTAGAAACATACAATAGATTGTAATTCATCTATCATTTGAGAAAATTCCAACTCTTCCACCACATTGAGAGTCCCATCAAAAATTCAATTCCTTCCTCCCCATCTACACACAGTAGCGTGTAACTATGAATAACTTATTTTGGCTAAATATCAACTTGTTTTTCCCCATGAATTGTATATAGCGGAGGGCTCGCTTTCATCTCCTCTTCGTCTCATTCAGCTTGTCTCCGCCTCGTGCCCTCCTTTTTGGCTCCAATCTCCATGTCTATACAAGGAAAGTTTGTAAGTTGCATTAAAAAGTTTTCGAGGGGCTTTTGTATGCATTGAGTCTTGCCTTTGTGTGGAGTATTTCGAAACTTTTGCAACATCCTCCTCCTCACTCTATATCTGCTCCCACCCACGGACCACTCTTCCACAAGGATGGCTTACGTAACGAGGTGAAGAGGGAAGACAAGACAAATGCAAATATCCCAGCGAGGAGAAGCATGCCAAAATGCTTTGGGGCTATTGGGAATTGTTGTGGTGACCACAAGAAATATTCCAGCAAATACGATCCGTCATTAACTTTATAAATACTTTCAGAGCTTTTAATTTTTTGTTTGTAAAAAAACTTATCAGGGCAATGAATATGAAAAGCTTGTGACTTGAGTTTTACCGGCATGAAATTAACAATTTCTTTTTGAAATTTTCTTCATTTACTTTTACAAATTTTGCATGTAAATTTCTTTTGTGAATTGTGTAGCACTACCTACACTTTAAAATTTACATAGCAACCGTTCTACAACTTGCACACTGTATTCAGAAATGCTTTTAATAATTTAGATACATTTTACAGAGTACCTATGCCATTACCTGAATCATTATAAGAACTATTTCAATTTTATTTATGCATAGTAAACATAAATTCTGCGAAAACTGTTACAATAACCTAAATTTTTGCTTTTGTAAAAGAAACTGAGCATTTTTGTTATTAAAAGTTGCACAATTCGATAAATAATCATATTTATAGTTAGGCTAATTTAGTAATATTATAGATATAGCGTTAACCCTAATTAAAACATTATACATATTATAATATGAGATTTAAAGATTTTACGACCTCAGCCACCTCAGCTATTAAGACACAATTCTAACAAAAAAATAAGCCACAAGCTCTCAATATAAACATTTAAAAACATGAAACAAAGAACTCATTTATACGAAATTTTGTAAATTGTACGAAAATATATAATTTTTAGAATTAATGACAAATTTAACATTATAATTTGAAGAATATACATTGCAAATATTTATCTTTCAATATTAAAGAAAGAAAGAAATAAACTGAAGTTATATTTTGATCTTAGTGAAATCTAGATTTTGACCTCATTTAAAATTCTTGTCGTCACTTTGCGAATTATCCTACATTAAATATTTTTAAATTATGTACCTTTTCCATTTACAATAGCTGCGATTTTGCAGGTCAACTGGTCCATAAAACTGCGGATGTGGAAATGGGTGAGAAATTTGAGGAAATATTTGACTTTTGCAATTTTGAAGTGGTGCGTCATTTAATCCTCTCGAAAGCATCTTTTTCCATGTCCTGGCTCCAAAAATGACTGCAATAGGAAGAACTTTAAACCATTTTAGCCCCAAACCCACTCATGCCACACACATACATTTTACTGGCGCATTTTATTTCTCCCATGTTTCCAGTTCATGGGGAAAAATGCATATAAAACTTTTGCAAATGTTCTCCTCTGTGGCAGAGTCACGGAATATTGGCTCACTTTACAAACTCCCATGCACAATCTATTCTATGTGCACCCCAAAACACAATTGCTCCATTTCCCGAGCATACCAACTGTGTAGTTGCTCTCTCCCTCTTCAGACCCTTTGGGGTTGATTGGCAAATGGGTGTAAAGCACTTTTCAAACAACACCAATAACTTGCTGGTAAGGTGTGCGTGTGTGAAGGCGCCCAAGCAAATAGAGAAATAACAGCCCCAGAACATAATGGTTTTCCCAAGGAAATGGTTAATAAAAAGTTTATTGGCTCCCACAGATACTCACACCATCTGCCAATCAACAAGTTGCTCCTTGGGATGCTGAGATTCTTAACTTTCATCAATTTACAGAGTCACCTGCTTTAAATTTATTTCCTCCCCACAAATTCCCCCCTTCACATGCCAATAAACTTATATGTTGGGTTCTTTGTCTCAATCACCGGTGACGCACAAGTGCTACTGACACATCTTCACTCTTGAGCCATCAACATGGCAGGATATTGAGCATCAACCCGTCAACCCAGAGCGTCCCGACATAATGGCAAAGACATTGATTTTTACGAAACAATTCATCCCAGGTCTTCTATACCGACAAATTTTCTCCTCTCAACACCCATTCACAAAGTTTTCGTTCTCATTTCTCGCTGGAAAATTTTCTATAATAGACCACCCGTCAGAATCATTTGTGCGAATTTTCTATGGAATAATTTTGCACCCACCCCGTGAAAAGGTAATCTTCATTATTCATCACCCCACCCAGTCAGAGGGTATTTCGTTTAGCAGGTTTTGTACTCATTGCGAAATACAATACCAACTGTGGAAAAGTTTCGACTTATTGAAAATTAATGAACCTACCACTACTAGCCTGTGGAAAGTGCAAACTTTATATATAGGTACTAAAAAAAACAACTCAGGTGACTTCATCCATCTCAAAGAACGCCAATGAGAGTTGGAGTAGAAAATTACGTTGCATTTTGTGACATTAAAAGATGTAATTGTATTTGAAAGGTTTGAAATGCTTACATTGGAAGATAAAATTGAATTTGGACTCTTCGCTGAGAATACCAACTCTCTAAGAAGTTTTCTCACCAAATACATGCAGCGCATGCAGCACTTATCCATGGCAATTCCAGTGATAAATAATGAGGCTATTCACTCTGTTTGCGCAAACAAAAGCCAATGCCAATGTAATCAGATAATCCTAATGTGAACATTGTGAGCACACTTTACCCACTCAGAGATAGAGGACGCTACACAGTGAAAGCACGGATGGAGCATTCATTAGGAATTCGTTCATTCCTTCTGGTAATTCGATTGGTAACCAAAAATATTTTCAGAATTTACATACGAAATTACTTTTTAATCAAAAGTATGTTGAGCTTTAATAAATTTTTATTGACTTTAACTATTATTGTAATTTAATGAATTTTAAGTGAGAAATCAGTTGATTATTTCAATTAAAATTAGCCCAAATATTCTATTTTATTACCAATTAAGAATTAAATAAATTCATGACCATAAAACATTATCTTATCGTCAATTATTTGAATACAGAAAATTCAAATATTTCAGTAATCAACCAATTTCTCGAAATTAATAGTTACTTCCTAATATAACTGAATAGTATTTGTTGATCTCCACTCCTCCCACGCATTGAGTGTTATATTTCTGTCAAATGCATAAATATTCATATGAATTGGGATCCTCTTTCTGACAATGAATATTCATCATAAAAACACATACAAAAGCCCCACAAGAGTGCGAAAAACAACTTCTATGCCGTTTCATTTGCCAACGAAGAAGTTTTCTCAACAGCATGAGAGGGCAATTTCCACAATGTGCCCCTAATGATAACAATGCGCGGTGTGTTACCTCAAATTATGCACTCTCGGAGCTCAACAAGGGTCGATGGTGAAAAGTTCTCTCCTGCTGGTGTGCAAGAGTTGCGGTTTGCCAGCGAGAATGTGCATATTTGTGGTAGGAAGAGGGCAAAAGGAGATAAACTCATTAAAACTTTAATTAATCATATGGATTAGAAGAGGAGAAATTATATGGTTAATTCATTGTGAAAATTTTACTCTGCACTAGGTATATGCACTCAGAAATTTTCCTTCGCAACTTTGCAATTTTACTCTCTTTGCCCATTTCGCGGGAGTTCACATTTTTTGTGTGTGGCTCTCTAGAGCGCCACTGCAGAGGAATTTGCATAAAAAATAATCATGTTTCAACGCATAAATTCCGAATTACAAACTTTATACTCAACCAGCCTCATAATTTTCATTGCGGTACGAGTTATTTTGCCATCACGTTCAGCCGGTGTTGGGGATGGGATGTGCTACGGGGGAGTGAATTGCCAGCCACAAAACTAACTCCAATTCAAATTTATCCTTCACTGAGGCCGCCCGCCCTCCCCAAGCACACTCGCAAGTGAAACTTGATGTCCGTGGGAAATAGATAAAGTTCCAAAGTGCCATACAAGTATAATGTGAGACGGGAAGCTAGACACATTACTTGGCGAATTTATGGGCAAGTGGAGCAAGTGATTGAAGCAGTCTTTAAAGTGATTCTCGCATGATTTTGCTCTCCTACAACTATCTCTAATAGTATGTAATTTAATTTCATACTCAATACTCTAGCCCCGAAGCTGCTCAGTGTCTTGCTAAGTGATACAGGGGAAGATAGAAGGTATGGAGGGTGAACATGAGACCTATTCCTCCGTATTTTGACAGCTGTCAAGAGTCCCCTACAATTTTCTACGTGATGTTGTGTATCATGCGTGACCTGTTATAAATCACATGGTTTTACACATGACGTTCAGGATGTATTCACATTTTTAAAGAGTTGTCATGAGTTTAACTATGTTGCAGACTGAAGTCTAGTAAGAGCTAATATAGATCAAAACAAAAATTTTCCCTTACGTAAAACCGGTTAAAACCGGGTTAAAACGATTGGAGAATGAAAGACCTTTTATTATAATTGGATAAGTAACCCAAATACCCAAATATGGGTGGTAGGTTAGATTGTGAGATTGGAAAGGGAATTTGGGAAATTTTCGGTGAACTTTTGGGATATAGTGAAAATTTAAATTTCCGAATTTTCACTCAAAAGCATAATAGGGCTATGGGGAGGTGGTGAGAGGAATTTTGGTACCACAAAGTTCATTCGATCTCTCACTAAACATACATCTTTTCAGAATTTTAAAATTCTCACTTTTAAGACTCTTACAAAAATTGCACCACTAGAATCAATTAGTTCTAGGAGTTTAGAACCTGTTTAACGATTCCAACGATACCATATTTGTAAAATTCTCTTAGGAAAAATTGAACTTATAAGGCCTCTTTTGAGGAAAAGGAAAAACGAAAATCTCATCGCTTACACCTCTAATAGAAGCCAAACGGTTGTTGATATAAACTTTAGATCCTCGCGTATCCCTCCTAATGTCGATCCAGTGTTCGTAAAAAAATCGAACTTTGCGAGATGGGATGCACCAAGCTGAAACTTGGTGGTAAAGAGTAGAGTCAAAGTGTGACTCGTATATGGAATCCAACACGACCCTCGTGGGTATGTTATGTAATTTCTTTTTTTAAAAATAACTGGATACCTAAATAAGAATCTTTCTGGGAGCTTTCCTGTAAAGTTATAATAAATCTTTTGGTAAATCACATTTGGTTAATTGATAAGTCTTTCATTTCATGGCCCAAATTTTGAAAAGAGAAACCTCAATACTATATACATTTTAATTTAGGAGCAAGAAACTTGTTAAACACTATGCTCCCCCAACGACTTACACACTCCTTAAAACAAAATAGGGGTCGAAGGCACGTTTGATGATGAAAATTGTGCGGAGGGATGGCTTTGCATAAGCAACTCCACGCCTTTTCTTTCCTGCAATTATAAAATTCCTTCTTCTCCATCTAACTTGAGTAATTAATTTAAAAGAATTTCAACGAGTCCCCCATCCTCGACTCTCCGACAAGAGAGCTTGTTACATAGTATCGATCCAACTGAGACCACAATCCAAATCGGGTGGGCGAGAGTACAGTGAGGAGGATTATAGCAGAGTACCACACATTTCGACCACGATGCACAGCACAAATTACACCAACTATTCAACATTTCGCTGGACCTTCACACGGCGGGGATTGTGGAGCCCAGGGAAAATTACACGTTTATAATTCACAGTGAGTGCCACATCCTGGGGAAAACCTGGGGCAATGTGCAACCTCCTCACTCGATCTCTTTCAGAGGGACTTTAGCATTGGTGGAGAGGTGGCAGTCGCAGCGACTAGAAAGGGCTGCGAACCCTCGTCGCCAGCATTCCTGCACGCAAACTGGACTGGGATCCTTTTTATTGCCTATCTATATGTAGTAAAGTCATATCGATTTAACACTCACAGAAGCCTATATATTCAATTTTGGAGCATTGTGTAGCAATTTCACATCAGAGAGACGTTTTTGAATGAGTGGATTCTCAAGTGACAAAGGGTGTCTTGTTAATTACAGGAGAAGGTGAAGAGGAATAATTTTGGTATATATCTTGTAGCACACAGAGGAATTCAAAGCTTTTCACAACAGCAAACTTCTTGGAAATGTTTGTATTGATCAGTGAACAGTGATGACGGAAGAGATGTAGCAACAGCCATTGAAATAAACAAGAATCGAAGGACTTTTGAGAGGTTCTCTCGGTTGAATTTCATGCATATTCACATCTTTACTCTGGTTGCTTAAGCACATCTCCTTGAAAGTTCAAAAGCTTTTCGAAATGTTGGTTAATGATTCTGACAATAAACCATGGTAAAAATAGGTTTGATTTTTCTATGTATTTAAATGATTTAAATGAATATCTTACAAAATTTTAGGACAGGAGAACAACAAAAATTCTCTTTAGTCCTTTCATTCCTTTTATCAAGAATATTAAATATTTTCATTATAGAATACCATAATCTTCAGGAAAGATTACCAGAAAAATTTGAAGAAATAGATACCAATTTAATAAAAGCCATTAACTATACGAGTATTAATCAAGGTTTTAATGAATTTCAAAAATTTCTGGGAAAATCCCAATTATAATATTCTCAAAGTGACTAAAATTCTTACGATTTTCGAAATTTTACTTCTAAGAACCATAAAATCATTTCTGTATCATTTTCATGAATCCTTTGCTATTCCCTCTTTCATGTCAAGAAACTGATTTTCTAAATTGAAGCAAAAGTTGTTAGTCTTGTTAGTCAATAAAAATCTTGCCAATTTCTCTCAATTTTCGTGCCAATTCCTTTCATTTATTTTCCAATTTGATTACCCCTCCACATTTCTTCACCATAAAGCTTATATACTTTTCATTTTCCAACTGAGAAAATATATCTTTCGTGTAATCAATGGGATAAAAGTTTTCAGGACATGTTTGCCAAAACAAGTCATACTTGCTCAAACGATTAATTTATTTGGAGATGAGAAAATTTTGCGGCAAGGAAAACCATCTCTCAATTCCACATCCTTGATCGAGTGGATTGTCGGTCTTGGGGAGGAAAAGTTCCACAAACTGCAAACACAAGTTCGGCAGCTTTTTGAGAGTATGGTTGTCACCCAAACTCCAACCCCTCCAACCCCCCTTGATTGACAGCGAGTGATATTTAATGTGTCAAATATGGTTCGCATTTGATGTTTATATGTTTTTTTTTGCGACACTGAGTGGGGATGGATTTTCTTTATCCGATAGATTGTTTTCTTCCACAGGATTTTCCCATCAAGGGGATAGAGAAGCTTTAGGGGATGTTGCTGAAAAGCGGTACCAGCCGGTGAGAGCATTAACGACCCACACCTCCCCGGTGGCTGATTCAGATGAATTGGGTGTGAGGGTGAGGTAATACCGGCTAAATAAGCTGAATGGGTGTGAGTGGAAAAAAGCTCATTTCCGTGAATGTCCAGCCTTTTAATTAATGAATCCTTGAGAGCTGAAGACGACCCACTTTGGGGCAGTGTTTTGTGTTTGCTGTGAATGTTGCTCAGAGGAAGAAAAGGACCTCCACCATCCATCCTCGCACCCAGTGTGTGAAGTTAATGGATCACAAGTGAAAAGGACTTTATGAGCACCAATTTGGGGAATTTACTCACGTATTAGAGCCAATTTAATCCTTATCACATTTGCCCAACACTCCATCTTCTCGACACTCTTTTTATCGACGCCCCAGTGCCTGTTTTTGGTCCGGTCCACCCCCACATCGTCCGGTATAGACTTCTTGCAGATTTTGCAATCTGCTCAGACAGGAGCTTTGAATTTGTTCAACATTTTCATTTAAGTGATAGTTGTTGGCCCACTTACCAGAACCCTTTCTCACTTGGAGACGAGCAAAGACATGTTACATAAATTCTTCAACAACAATCAAGATTTTAATCCTGATTTTAACCAGTGAAGCATATACGTTACATGAGCTTTCAAGTGTTTGAACGGTTTGAACTCGAAGTTTGGTAGAATTAACAAAACTTTGTAATAAGAATATACATTTATCGTTTCTCGCTTACACCTTAATAAATTTTCATTTCAAAAAATAATATTGGACAAACTTTTTTGAATCCCAACTTAACTGTTACTAGATATTTTAATTTGAGATATTCAACAACATGACACGAGACTAGAGCTCAGTTCTGTTTCAGAAATGCTGTTTAAAAACTTAATTTAGAAACTACAAATTAATCTCATATTGTTACTTGTGAGAAAAGTTTCGATTTTACTAATAACAATAATATGTATACTCGAATAATATAGGGATATAAACGGAAATATAAAGTCTCTGTTCCTGACTTAATAGAATTCCTTATATTACACGGTGGAACCGCTGGAATGAGTGACTCATGTAGAAAGTTACCCAAATGGACATTCATTGTTTGAGTTTTAGAAGTTATCATGAATTTTACTATATGGCATGACGGTCAACAATTGTAAATTTTTCAATATTGAATTTATTATATAGAAAACGAAATATAAACAAATAACAATGTTTCATCTGAAATTTAAACTTTTTATTATTTAAATAATTTTTTTATGCAAAATTAAGACCTTCATCAGCAAATTTCTGCTGATTCAACAATTTCATAATATTCTCCTAGTGTTTCCCGCCGTATCTCTTCCCACATTCCCAGTGTTGGCTCTGTTGCCAAAGCGGATGTTCAAGCACCAGGGACATTTCTGGTGTGTTTATGAAAATCGGAAGCTAGATTATTCTCTTCCCGGAGCGCCCATTCCAACGCACTGTAATTCCTGTTTTGTCTGAAACAATCCAAACATAATTTCTCATCCCTTTATACACAATTTAATATGGTAGTACATTACGTGAATGCGGATTCATATGCTGCTGAAATATTGAACTATTTTCATACTGTGTGCCGAAATGGCAAATGAGTATATCGCCATGTACGGCCCATTTATAACTGAAAACGCTTAATATATCCCGCACATGTTCAATAATAAATGACTGAATCTTAATCACTGAAAATTTCTACGATAATCCCAAAGCACGATTTTGATAATTCAATTTTATATCACGCCCTATATATAGCATTGTGCAAAGCCTTGGATGGGTGCCTCACCCATCATCTTCCTCTTCAATCTCACACCCACATAATAATTTACACGTTGTGTTATATCTTATTGCCTCCAAGAGTTATCAAGTATCATCATTGTGTGTTCCATCCATTAATCATTTTCCATGATTTCATCATCATTCTTCTCCTCGAGAATGAAATTTTTATTGAAATACCTTCCCTCTCGAGCCACGTATTGTCTTCCTCGCCAACCTAAGTCCCTTTTCCTGCTAACCACAAAATGCTTTTACCTTTAAGCCCGTTTAAGGGGTGTTTTGTGGGGGTATAGCAAAATAGAATCAAATGTTTGTGATTCTCTCACTCGTCAGTTTGCATAAAACTTTGTGTTTTTGCACCCCCATCCCGGAGAGTTTTTCGCAAATTCCGTTCACGTCGCGTTAGAGTAATCTGCCGCTGAAATTTCGTGAAACTTTTTCGCAAACAAAACTTAAACATCACATATTGAATAGAGTTGGAGGCTGGGGTTGATTTCTCCCTGTTCATGCCGCTCCTCTAAATTGCTGAACAGAACATCAACAATTTGCACTTGACAGTGGAGAAAAAAATCTCATTTTTTATTCAGCTGGGACATGTAAATGCGGGGGTGTAGAGTGAAATGTGTAAATGTTGCAGAAGAATATCTGTTTATGAAAAGTATGGGGTAAAGTGATAAAATATGCCTCACTCACCGTCCCCAAATAGTTGGGAAATTTGGGTTGAATTTTCAATATATTGCCGACAATTGAGAAATAGTTTTACGTTTACCATGTATGAGCAATATTTGCAATGACATATTTGAATAAGTGAAAAATTCGATTTTTGATCTTTTATTTGTCAAATATACATAACATTTATAGCCTCAATTTATTTAAGGTTCACACAGACATTAAAAAGATTTAAAAAAAGGTCTTTAATATTCATAAATGTTTTGTTCCTGTGCTTTTTTAACTTCTTTACATAAGATAAGTAACTATACCCTTCTAGTTTACATAAACTTTTTGTTATTGTCTAGTCAGTCTAAAACATTATGAATTTCTTCTGCTAAGGAAAGTAGACGATGTGCTGCAATTCTAATGAACTTTTCCTTTTCCATAATTGTATTTTTATTTATTTATTTGCGGTTGCACAGGTATCTTGTCATTAATATAAAATATTATAGAATCTCTTTATACATATATGTATGTACGTACAAGTCTAAAAAGTGAGTCTTTGAGTTGCGGTTTTTCTCCATATAAATATATATGAAAACATGTTCACAGATAATTTGATTCGTTTCATAATTAGCTTCAACTTTGTTGGACATCTGACGCGGAAGCTCTCAAAATTGAGGAAAAATTTTATTTTAAGCACTGAAAATTGTGACAGTGAGGGTGAAGGGCTAAAAATATCACATGGAAATTACATAATAAACTTCCACAGAGAATATATTATGAATTTTCTTTCCGCTTTCATATTTTATTATCTTTCTCTTCCTCCCCACCCATTCATTTTGTATTTATGCACAAAAATATGCCATGCCTTTGATGTTATATCCACGAAAGTCACACACAAAGAGGATAGCAAAAATTTAATGAGATACTTTTTTTCTGTGAAGCATTATTGAAAGTCTGTGTGCCTTGCATTGGGTGAAAGCTCCGCGCAATATGACTTTGGCTTAGAGCTTTTATCTATTGTGCCAACGAGTGTCACATAGTGCTTTTTGTGGGCCTTTTATGTGCCCAGAGAAAATTACGGTCATCAGTCCAGTATTTGTATAATTAGGCAATTTGTATAATTCGACTATTTGCATAATTTTGCGGGGTACTTTTTAATTTACATTGTGAAATGAAAAAATAATTAACTCTTACTATATACACCGGGATTTTTTTTTCACCCCACAATAAACTGTTTGGAAAATATTTTCATATGTTGGTGGTGCTGATTCTATTGTCTCTCGTCCGTATTTTATTATTATTCTTAAAGTGTTTGTTCTGTTGGAGGGAGGAAAAAAAGGCGGGAACTGGTGCAAAAATAAAAAGCTCGAGAATACGAATAATGTAAATCATTTGAAAAAGTCTGCGACGCTTTATATGAGAAAATAGCATTTTGCCCAAAAGAAGAGGAACTTTAAATCACTCTCGTGAAATATCTTCTCCCTTTTTCGACTTACAAGCTTCTTACATGGAGTGAACGACTTCTTCTGGCGAGGGAGAAATTTAATAAATTTGCGGATTTTGTCTGAACAACGTGAGGGAATTTTAAGGGATATAAGGAGCTTCGGGAGAGCATGGCAGAAAAAATACCCAAATTTATTAAAATGAAAATAACACCGAAATTTTTTTCCACTTATGGTAAATATCATCCATTTCCCTCCCGCAGAGAAAATATTTTCCTTTTCTCCTATTCTAACGGCACACGACTTAAGTTTAAGCCTGAGAAAATCAACCTCTCAAATATGACGTTTACATATCTCTTCTGGCTTTAGCCTTGCGAATCGCTTTTGCTTATTCTATCCGCCTCCATGCTCCATCATAAATATTCCCTTAGCAGTCTCTCAAGGTACGATTTCGGATACATTTTTCCAAGAAGGAAGGAGACAATGCCCCACTTCCGACTTTCTGCCGAGTGGGGATTTTCCCATCGACAGAGTTTGAGACGAGGCGCTCCTTTGTCTTCGGCATTGTTCCTTTTGGAGAGAAATTGAGGGAAAAGCCGCGAGGTGGAAATTCCTCGGAGATACAATTTGTGATTGAGACGCTATTTTTGCCACAATTAAGTCACCTAATGATGCCAATATTTTACAGGAAATAAATTGTTGAGGAGAGGCATTTGGTGAAACACAACACCACAGCTTGAGCTGCCCAGAAAAATGGGTGGGTTGCACTGAAAGAAAAATTTCTCCTCTCCATCCAGAGAGATTTAAGAAACACGGTGCCTAATTAATGACACAGAGGCGGCAAAAGGGGAGAAAACAATTCCATTTCACACCACTATCTATGAGGTCGAATCAATCTTCTTCCCAAGTTCTCCATTTCTCGTTCTATAGCCCCACCAGAAACACTTTGCATCTCTTGTTACATTGCTCGTTGGGTAAGTCAAATAGGAAAGTTTCACATTAATTGCTGACTTTTTCTGTTTTAATTAAAAACACTACGCTACGCCCAGAGGCTTTTAATATTTAAATCTTTTCTGTTTTTGATAGCCCCCATTTAAATTTTGACATCCGAAAGGTCACGCATTTTAAATAATTAAATATTTTGTTATGTCTTTGTAAATGGACTTGAAGAAAATAATTGTCATTTTGGATGTTACCATAGGTATTTATTAATTTATGTATAATTTTTTTTTATTAAGGGGAGAGCAGAGATAATCGAACATGAGCACCTTTGGACAGACGTCCGTGTTGCCATGTCTTAAGAACTGTATAACAGGACTAAACTATAATATTTTATAGTATCAAAGAGATAAGAGAGGTGCTTGCTCAGTAAAATAATAGTCACTCCATTCTAGTGCTCGTTGGTTAAGATTCAAGAAGCATTTTTTGAAAATAGATCAAAAAAGTAAAACTTTATTTTTACAGTTTCTCAAGTTTTCATCGATTCAGGTTATTTAACATGTTAAAAGTTATACCGATCCGAGCTTGCAATAAAAAAGATTTTAGGCGTCTTTTAAAATGAACACCTATTTTTTTAACTCCCACATCCAAATTTCAGATAATTTCAGGCCGATCAAGCTTTGAATCTGGAAGAATCACAGCAAAAAGTTAACGGAATCAGCGAAAATATGCCTTACCTACTTTTCTCTATTGAAATAAAATCAAATCTCATGCAGTGACTATTTGGAAGATTTTTCCACATATTTGATTCTGAAATATTCATCTTTCCTGATCTTTATATTTCTCTCTCTTGGAAAACAAAGAAACTATAAATTTCACCCGTTTGGAGGGAAAGAAAAGCTAAATCCCTGAATCAATTTCTATAATAAATTGTCTTTCATATACTCAATATTCGACATGTTTCAAAATTCTGCAATACATATTTGTACTGTTCCAAAATCCTCTTTTCCTCTGAATGTATGCATCAAAATCCCGAGAAAAGCTTCCAGGCGTCTCACAAACTCCAGATTTGAGCTTGAGAGTGTCACAAGAAGTGATATAGTCGCACTCTCGCTTTGCCGGAGAGCTTCCACTGTGGAGGCGCAATCGTATCGATTTCGTGGGTGAGATTGTTTTGAGTGTTGTAGCCGGGGAGGGCAAAAATCCTATATCCCCTTTTGCCGGGGTCTCCGAATTGTGTCACTAGGAAATGGGAAACACGTAAGAAGGATATTTATTAAATTGTATTCGAAACTATCGCCTTTCACGAGCTCTCGTCGGAGATATTGGCTGAATTGTGTGTCATATTGTGACAAACATTCAATGAGAATAGCACAAGATGAGCCGGCGCGAAGGACGATGAGGAAGATTTTCCTCCCAACCCACAGTGAAATATATCTCTGGCTATTATTTCCACAGCAATTCAATGTTCACATGTCATCAGGATCAAGGGTTTTGTGCGAGGCGGAAGAGCTGTGTGGGGGCGACGAGGGGGTGTCGTCAGAATGGGGATTTTTTTCTGCCTCGTGACCACATCACATCGCACAAGAGTTTGAAATTGAGAGAACAAAATACTGGGGCCTCAGTCAGTGACAAAGGGTATGAAACTGAAACATTTTTTACCCTCATTCCATCCAGCATTTCATTTGTAATTTGCACGTTTGTCTGACAACTCGAGCCGAATAATTGAATTTGTGATTCAAGTGGCAATGGAGACGCCAGTGTTTCACTGCATCAAAAACTCCGAGTTTATTTTGGTCTCCAAAAACACATAATTGCATGGTAGGTGTTAAATGCTCGCTAAAATTACAATTCATCTCTATAAAACATTTTCTATTTATTTTATTTCCTATATATTGAAAATTTTTTACACGATTAACTTTTTTATATTTGAACATAAGAGGACTATAAAAGAAAATTCTCTTAAGTATTGATGAAATTGATTTTGTGATATACAGTAACAACCGAAAGGAGCATTGACAAATTTAAATCACAAAATTCTTCATAAAGAGTGGCATTGAATAAGGCTTTTATTCACTCACTATCACAAAAGTCTGGAAAGTCGATGGCAAAAATGTTCATGACAATTAAATAAAAAACTAAATTCGAATTGAAAACGGAATTGTTTCAGTATAAAACTTACAACTTTTTAATTTGATATTGAACTTTGCTTTTTACCTATTTACAGTCACAATTTCAGAGGATTATAAGACAGATCTGTTTTTATGAGCTTCTGAGTACCAGGTAAATATATTTAGGTGCTATTCCTAATAGAAGTTTACAGCTTTTATGGACTGACGAAGTTGCTTTTAATTTGTCTGAAATTTTCAGAAAGATTTATTGAACGTTTCTAGCTGCAATAAAGCGTTAAAAATTACTTTTTTCTGTCATCCATCCGTCTGCCTGCCCGTTTCATTGGATTTTGTTCAGTTTGATCCGTTTGTTAATTGAGAAAATAGTTTGAAATATCGACATGTACGGTTTTCTATCAAGCCTTATATGAACCGGATATAAGAGAGTGGTGATCAGATCTGACCCCTAGCATCGGTCATTGCGACGTCATATATTGGAAATACTTAATAGACAACATCTAAAATGTTTCTTTAGGATATTCCAAGTATTTTTGGCTTTGGAAGTTCTCCATAATACTTTTTTAGAGGTCCATCGACAAGATCAAAGTTTCTCTTAAATGGCATACTTCGAAACATCTTTATATATCACTACTAAATTATATCAAAAAATATTTTATTACTTTATGAAAATGTTTTCTCTCTTACAAAGACCATTTACCAAAACAAAATAAATAAATAAAATGAGACCCCCAAACCCAACATCTCTATTAATCATTTTGAAAGATAATAAAATATTGTTTTTTAAATAACTTGACTTTTAAGGTATGGATTGAACTCAAATTTAACATTTGTTGGGATCAAAACCTTTCCATAAATACTTTAGTTTGTGCCCTAAATACCTAATTGAACATGCAAAAATAAAAGGACATTTTTAGAGCCAGAGATTTCCAAAACTTTAAAGCGAGTTTTATTACGTTTGCTCAAATTCAGATTAGCATAAGATTCCAAGTTCGCTACAAAATACTCACACCATCAATAAGTTGGCTGCATGCAAGGAGACTTTTTGCGCCCTCTTGGCTCTCTTCAATGAAGAAAATTGCTGAATAATCGTTACCAAAATTGATTTGTAAACATTGTCACCAATGTTTGTTGTTACCTTTATTTTTCTTTACCTTTCTCCAACAAGAGATTCCTCAAAAAATCCCATTCTAAAAATATTCGATTTTCAATTCAAATTTTACAAATTATTTGCTCTGTATATGTGAATTGAATACCTTATAGGAGACTTAATTTGGCATATCCTCTGAGATTTCACATTTCAGGGGTTGCATTTGGGTTATAAATTGGGGGCCAAATTGAAATCAAATTGCCATTGAATGCCTCTTGGAGGATCTCATAAAATATACCTCATCAAATCCACCATCGCATTTCTCTGGCACGCAGGGGTTGGTCCCTGGAATGCACCCCTTATTCCACCACCAGATTTTCCCCACCAGACGCCTCCCGATGGAATAACCGATTCAGGGGAAGTGTCCTCTCCCCTAATTTCTTTAGGAATTCCCCTTCGAATCGTTCCAGTATTCCAGCTACTCGCAGGGGAGGGTGATTTGGAAGGAGTCGCTAAGTTGGACAGTCGACCAGAAACACTGCAATATGGTCGAATTCGGTCACCTGAGGAATATTTACTCAGAAGGTCAAGAGAAAGGCACGGAGAAAGGAAGTGAGGCCAAAAACCCCCTATAATCCCATCAATTCTCCAATTTTCCTCGTATTTAGCCTTCTTGCCGTCGGCAAACACAGATGCAGGATGATCAAGGAATATCAAGAGAATTTTGTTACAAGCTTAAGAATATATAGATAAACCGAATACGAAGAAAATTTAATTCAAATGGTTCATTATTTACAATCCATCTGGCTATTTCCTATGAGAATTTCCCTCATATATTACCATTTATTTCCGTCACTGTCGAGCTCTCCTAATGGAAAAGACTTATAAATTTCCTGAGGGTTACAAAAATCTCATCCTAGAGTCGGGAGCAAAGAAAAATAAGGAGCTCTTCTACTAGAATGACGGAATTATAAAGTCATTTCGACAGATGTTAGATGTAGTGAAAAATTTGAATATTTTTGCATGTGTCGCACTTTTATACGCTAAAAAGAAATTTCTAAAATGTAGAAATACAAAAATATTTTTCCTTTTCATAAAAACATTTGATACACTTTGTTTTACCCATGGTCAGAGCTTTAAAACTTCATTATGAAATTCCGCACCTCAAACCAGAAATACTTGGATGAGTGCATGAAAATTTAATTGAATCGGAAAGTTCTTTCTACTTCTCGTGTTTCTCGTCATTCCCTTTAATATTTTTTTTATTTTCTGGAAATAATTTCTCTGGTGTAAACTCATCTTATTCCCTTAATAAAGTAACAAAATCCTCGGTGAGCTTATCGACCCGGAAGAATTGACATATAAATTACACCAATGTTATCTCATTCTATTAAATTGCAATTTAATTACCCCCAGAGTTAATCATTGGAAGTGAAAATCAATTAGAAAATATTTTACAAGCCTCACATTTGGCATATAAATACCGCTTGACTGAGTTGCAAATTAAATGAATTACATCAACTAATAGTGACCAAAAAGCACTGCGCAAATTGGTAAATATTCATATGCATACTGAATAAAATGTAAGCTCTGAAGACCATATTTCATGCAATTCTCGAGGACGCTATTTCGCATGTTTGCACAGTTTGAATTTTCGAGAGTATATTTGTGAGGACAAAAAAAGGGTTACGAAAGGGATTAACTGCGAAAGATGAGAGGAAACATGGACAGAAATATACCTGATTGCATAAGAGACAAAGAATTTGTATTGGACCCTAAATATTCATATTTCATACATTTTTCTGCAAAAATACACCCTCTCTATGGGATTCAAAAGAAATGATGACGAGGACTTTTCACGAGGACTTCCTCCTTTGCAGTATTCTTCTTTTTAAGCCACTCATTCTCAAATGGAAGAGTTCACAGATATTGCATTTGAGAAAAGAGTGCGATACTTATCAGATTACATTTTTCACATGAAAATGTATTTACATTATGATAAATTCGAAAGCAAAATATCCTACCTAGGGTACATATAATAAGTGCTTTTCTTTTATAGAATAATTTAAAATATTTCTATACTTAATGCTTGGTAAGCTTATTTAAAATTCCCTTGAAACAATTTTAGCATAACACAATTATAAATGAACAGAAAGTTATTAAAATTTATATATTAGTTAATTTCTAAAATATGCTTTAGATATATTTTCTCAAAAGTTTCTTCCTAAATTTGTGTAGGTACCTATATAATAATTTTTCACCAATAGATAATGCTTTCCTTATTTAAATATCAATTTATTTGTTTTAAACGTTATATAGTTATTTCTGGCATACATAATCAAATGCAAGCTATATGCAACTGTTTTCCGCATTTATGTACATATAGAAACCCAAGAATTCCATCTGGTGATAACCAGCAAAATAAATCAAAGATTTTTCATCCCAGCATTATTTATCTCATGCTCAAAATAAGTGACTTTTGGTGGAGCATGTGATGCTGGAAATCTAAAATTGCATCTTGTGGTTTTTCATCTCGAGTTGGTGTCTTGAATGTAATTAAATTCATACCAATTGTTGCCACCGCACTTGACAAAGTTCACCAACGCGGGACAAATATCCAGTGTTGGGTGGATTATTGCGACACATTTCTCACATGGTTGCAGTGACGAAACTTTGTCACAATTTATGATGAATTTTTCAACCATAAAACATACACATAAATCTTCTGTGGTGTGATTTCCAGGACCCATTTGCTGGGAAAACGATGGAGAATAATCTCGAAATATGATTATTAACTTCCCAAACGCCCACGCAGAGCGGACTGCAAAAAAGGAGTGTGCATGGGTGGAAATATCGTGAGCATAAAAAAGGGATGAGTGCTGGGTAATAAAAAGGACAAAGTGGAATAAAAAGGAGGAAACATTGGGAGAAACCTCAAGCATTTGTCTCTATTTCTTCTGTGGCACATCCTCGACGCACATTTTGAGGGTGAAACGGGTGAAATGTGTGGTGGCTTCTGTGACGCTGCTAACAAAAGGCCGAGGATACTCAGCATAAGTTATTTTTGGTCTATGTGCCTATTTTCGCAACCCTTCCGGATTTTCAATGATAATAATGTCATCTGCTACTTTTGAGTGCTTATGATTGGTTGTATTATGGCTTCAGGAGAAATTTTGTGTAATTTCTTCTCTTTTCAAACCTTTTCTTCCCATACATCATGTGCCATAAGAGATTTTTGCAAAAATAATGCCCAAACGCTAGAGCGGCAAAGATGAATTTTCTGAGCAGGTAGTTTGTGCTGAGAAACTCTTTCGTGGTCACTCCATCCACCATCTGACAAGCCCGAGAGACCCTCATTGTTCCACACAAAAATATGAAATATTAGTTGAGCAATTGCAACGGAGAAAACCCTCTCTTAATATTGAGACATATTTTTTGGGCAGAAATTTCTCATCTCATGCGCGCTCACACTCTGTGTGATATGAATGGGCAATTTTTGGGGGGGCGAAAAAGGACGTAAAAGAGGAATTAGAGCAAATAGAAGGGTTAAATTGGTCAAATGCTGAAATTCTCCCTCGTGTTTGAGCCAAGGGAAATCCCCAACGGGTGAGAACATGAGGCGTGAGCCAAAGTGGCTGTAAGTTGCTATTAGCTTCAAGCATCGCTGAAAAGCTTCTGTGCTCGCTTACCATATCCAGAAAGTAATTTTGTGATTGGTCTTCAAGATTTGCCTATTTAAAAGTAAAATATTAAAGAAAATAATAATAATGACTAGACTTTTTGTTTAAAAAAATATTTTGAAAGATTTTAAACGTTTCACACAGTTTATAAAAGCTTTTATAGCAAAAGGAACGATGAAAAAAAATACAAAAAAATTACTTAGATTTTTAAATACCTATTTTTATATATTGAACAGCTTTTAAGCGACTATAAATTACCGTGAAGAATTTGTGAGAGTTTTAACCAAGTTTAGGGCGATCGGAAATAAACTTTCCGCCCCCGAAATTGACTCCGACCCGCATCTCCGGGTGTGAACATGCACTAATATGTGGTGCTATATTATTGTGCTGAACCCCTCGTCCGTGCAAGATAAATAAAATGGAATATATAGGAAATCTGTTGGCAAGAGTCGCTTGATACCCGGAAAACGAAACTGCTCAATCAATTATTTAGTTAGAGGGCATGGCAGAGCTTCATAGTCATTCGCCTTTATATATATCAGGGGCTGAATAATACTTTTCCCATACGGATGGTGTTGTGTAGGTGTCCGAGGAAGGGATACAAGAAAGCGGGAAAAAGGGTTTCGAGCTGAACAATAATGTCAATCACAGGATTAGTTCCCAAATTCATCAGAAATGAATTCCCGTTCACAATTGAATGACAAAGACAAAATGACCACAAGAAAGGAAGACACTCGCCTGTGAATCAGCTTCTCTTTTCGTCATTGTTCACCAGCAACCATCGGAGAGACACAATAATTTATTCTACCAATCACTTTTCCTCCAATTTTCTCCTCCACATTCGACCGCCTCATGGACAAAAACGACAAGGGGACAATAGCGCCTCAATTTGAGGAAATACTTAACGAGGGCAGACATAAAAGTTTCCTGTATAAAACACATATGAAATATATCATTTTCCGAGTGTTCTCTTCTTAAGAGAAAAACCATTCAAAATGCTCATGTTTATTTACATAAAATCCATCTTGTGCCACATAACACGAGAGATGGCAAAAGGCACCGAGTCCTATTTATACAGCTTATCCAAAGGAATTTCCTCCTAAATTAAATTAATAGTTTGGCACGAGTTTAGGCATTCCCTCTTGTCTCCAAGGGGAATTTGCTAGATTTCTTCAAGGCTTTGAAGATACACGCTTTCTCATCTGCCGCACAAAAGATGATGCGAAGATTTCCCAAGATTTCCCTCTCAATTGACAGAAATTACCACCAAATTCAATTTAACGTTCTGACAAAATCACGAAATGCTTGTTATAGAA
Organism: Phlebotomus perniciosus; assembly: GCA_918844115.2. Taxonomy (NCBI): domain Eukaryota; kingdom Metazoa; phylum Arthropoda; class Insecta; order Diptera; family Psychodidae; genus Phlebotomus; species Phlebotomus perniciosus. The sequence goes on along the minus strand of CAKKOB020000812.1, from coordinate 11,138 downwards.
ATTGCTTTCTGGAGTGTAAAAATTTCCACAAATGTACGAGAAATATGTAGCATTTAAAATGATATTCTCGAAAATCATCCCGTTATTCTATTTTAGTATTTAGGTATTCCGCAAAAAAATTCTTTATCTCTCTTTAATCGTCGGTTCTTCTTAAGAGAAATTTTAGGAAAGTACCTACTTCTTGTGAATTAATAAAAGACAATAAAAGCAAAATGCTGCAAAGGTTTTTTATATTCATTTTATCTCACATTTTGTAATATGAAAAATCTTGGTAAAAAAGAAATTTAAAAATTTACCCAAAGCATTTTTAAATCAAGAAAATTGATAGCAAAATGAGAAACAATTAAAAATCTGCTTTAAATTTTGGCATGCTGAAAGTTTAATGATAGGTATATACATACTTACCTACAGACTTTTAGAAATGACATTTCCTCCACCTAAAAAATATATTAAAAAACAATCCAATTCTCTGCAAAACTTTCTCTTTATTGTCTCTCTTATCAAAATTAGAAACACTTTCTTATCCATAAACATGGAATCTTTCGCAACCTTCTATTAAATTACATTTGCTTCGTCTCACAAAACTTTCACTATACGAAATTGACTTGAAATCTGAGGTAAAATCGTTGCATTATTACCATTTGCACCAAACATTACATCTCTTTTGATTACATTTTCTCCATTGAGATTGCAAATTTTCCCCTTCGGCCACATTGGGAAATTTTGCATTTCGCAGGTGCTTCTGCAATGCAAATGGTGTTAGCTTGACCCCTTGGCTCTCTCCTTGAGTTTTGTAATTTGCATTTATCACAAGAGGCTTAAAATTATCCAGTCTTCTAGTGAGGCATCTCACAAGGATTCTGAGCCATCTCATACATGGCCAGTTGCTTCCTCGTGGACGCCAATTCGAACTTCAGTTCTATATTCTCTCGCTCCAGAAACGCCGCCCTAATAGCAATTTCGTCCTCCTTGATGCGTCGTCGGTCTCGAGACTTCTTTGCTGCAGCATTATTCTTCATGCGACGCTCCAGATATGCCTCATCCTTCACGGCTCCGGCGTCTGGAGTCGTCCTTGGATCCGCCTCGGGGCTCTTCTTGACACTATAGCGCCTCATCTTTGGATTGGACAGTGCCCTCTGGCCCCCGTAGGCGTCGTGCATCTGCTGTAGCATCCTCTGCCTGAACTCCGCATACTTGGCCGTGGACTGAGTGTCAAGATAGGCGTCCGTTGTGGTCACGGCGGAGGCGATTGTCAATGGATCTCGGGGGTAGGCTTTAAAGGGCCTCACCGCCTTTCTGTCTCGCGGCGTCACCGCGGCCGCGGCGTCCATGGGACAAAGAGATGGCGGGAAAGTGACTTCGAGGGGCTCTGACTCGTAGGGAGAGTCAATGCTAGAGTGTCTGGATTTGGTGGACAAACCGTGGAATGCCGCTGCCTTGTGGATGACGTAACCATTGCCGGGCTGCTCGCGTTGGGCAATCATATCCGAAGGCTGTACATGAAAACTTTCCTCATCATCGGGAGTCATGGTGTCTTTGAAGAGTCTCACCTTCGATAATAAATTTCACATTGAAATATTTCCATCAGTTTTGCGACTTTTTACGCTCAAAATCATCGTGGAGAGGCAGAAATCAGGGGGTGGAGTGATTCAAGCGATGAAAAATCAGGGCAAAAAATTGTATCAAGGAGTTCGTACAATTTAAAAATAAAATAAATTATAGCCACAAATGCATATGCAAGTGCACAAATGCAAACGAACACGCAAATTGATGTTGATTATACGTTTTTATATAAATAAAAAAATTGAGATGAAGTTTATTTACTCGTCAAAATGAGTAAATTTAATATGTTGATTTTGCCTCAAAAGAAGCAAATTCATATCCGGCCAAGTTCTATGTTTTAAATTTTCTACAAATAGTTTAATTTCTCATTTTCTCAATTAAAAAAAACTTTTAAATCTTTCTGAAACGCTGAATTGCTTTCGCAAAGGCATAATTAAAAATAAATGAAGATTGTGATCTATATTCAAATTCTAAGAAAAAAATCTTCAATGCTAGAAAGGCCCTAATTATTTCAGGGAAAAATTAAATTAAAAAAATTAGGTTATTATTGATAGAAAAAGAAACATATTGATTAAAATTTAATTATGTAGTTTTCGTACAATTTGAAAGCCAAGAATCCGTCATAAGGCAATTAAATTTTAACAAAAACTTTTCTTTACAACAAGAACTTTCCTTACGAATTTTTAATTTGTTCGACCATAAAAAGATTAGAATTAAAGTATAATGAGCAATTTAAATTTTCATCAGAAAAATACCCAAATCCTTCTAATGTTATAATATTTTGCGCAAAGTTAAAATTCTTTTCTAAAACCTCTGTCACCGAGAAATTGAGAAACAAGAAATATTCATAGAATTTCCATATAGGTAACGTAGCTTTCTTTATCAGTAAATCTGTCTATAAATTTACCTAAAAATCAAGCGGAAATCACCCTTTGAGAGAAAATTTCAAAATGCAAATCTAAGCTTTGGTTAAAGTAACAGATTTGATCCAAAAACAACGTGTAACATTTCCATTGATAAATGAATATTGGCAATTAAATTACGTGTAAATAGGATATGTACTTCTGTAAGCACCGTTTATAGGAAACATAATCCTACTGCTGGGGCCATTTGGGACATGTAAAACGGGGGAAAATCAGAAAGCATTTGACTATACCTTTGTTGGAGTCCGATAAAGCTGATTGTGCTCAATGGAGGGGCTCCTTTTTCGCTTCACCGACATGAAGAACTCATCGATGATCTGCCGTCGACAATCCGGCGCTATGCCGTGCTCCATTTGTGGCCCATGGGAGCTCGGTGAGGCGTCCTCGGTCGACATAATCGATTCTGTGGGTGGTGATGGGGTGTGTTGCCCCGTCTCCACCGAATTCCTCCGGCACGATAGATCCAACACAACGGATTGTGGAGAACTATCTAAACTTTCCCTCGTCTTCTCAAATGATCCATACACATTCTTCTCTACTGGGAGTTGGGGCGAGAGAGACGATGGGGTGCAAAAAAGACCATGAAAAGAGAAAAAAAAGCAAAAAGGGACCCGGTGAAGACAAATAGCACACACACTTGAGGGAATCCATGAGGAGAGAGAGAAAGGAAGTCTCTCTCCTGGGTGAAGGAGACTGGGGATACTCGAGAATATTGAATGTCTCAATTTTCAATTTTCAATCAATGGAAAGTGAGTGTGACATGGAAAAGAGTTCACTTGAGGAAGCACAGAATAGTTTATACCTTGAGAAGCCTTCTCCTCCATCCTCGATCGACTCATGATGTCCTATTTGCTGTGATTCTACCACCCCCAACAAAGTCACTCTCCCGGAAAATCAAGAAAAAAAACACACACACAAAAGGGGAGAAAATGTCCCACAGAAAAAAAAGGAAAGAAAAAACTGTCCAAGAAATCACCAAACAATCTCACATTTGTCGTTAACGTCTCAACACTTTGCACACAACTGACCACAAAGTGACCAAAAATGTTGCATTTATAGATAAATACATTGCAGAAATTTTGGTCAATGGGTGATAAACCAATATATGCACATTTCGCAACGGCTCGCAACAACTCTTTCACTCCCAGATTCAATGAGCAGGACACACTGCCGGTCGCCTATGGGATGAACACTTTCCTGACCACAGTGGGTCCGAAAATGAATGTGTGTGGGAGAGTGGGATGGAGAAAGGACCAAAAAGGGTTGGACATTTTTGGTCTCTATTGTACAATTTCACTTGTATGTGAAAAATGGCAATTCAATGGTATTGCACTCGGCAGTATGCTCAAATACTTACAAAGACTTCCGATAGGATCAGCTAAGAAATATATTTTAAATATATTAAATTTTATCAACTAACTCGAATTTTATGCAAATTTAAAATATTAAACCTGTTTTTGTATAAATATAGGGTCTAAAATCGTTAACTCTGATAATTAGAAATTTAAATTAAAAAAAAATATTTTTACTTTAAAAAAGTCTCATAAATATCATCTTTGAAGCGAATCTCGATATTTTATCATCAAAAAAGCTTTTATTCACAATCCTTTTCTTTGGGTAAAGAAGGTAAAAATGATATTTTTATTCTTAACTATATCTATACCAAATCAATCGTACCTATTCATTCCACATAAAATCCTATGATATAAAAGTTACTGAAACATTTTGATTTTACTTGACTCGAAACAAGACTGTGTTTTAGTCTAATTATACAACGCAAAAGTAGGTAGGTAAACGTTTTCAGGTAATTTTTTCTGAACCTTGAGGTCAAACTATTTTTGATTACATAATAAATCTGCTCCTTAAATAATGACTTTTTTAAATCCCTAACGAGTACTCAATGTCCTTTATGCAAGTCAATTATGCCTTAAGTAAAAAGTAATTTAACATGATGTAAAATTTCTTTTGTCTGCAATTATGAGAAAATGCCTTAATCGCAAAGATTTTCACCCTTTTCACCACAACCAAATGAAACAACATCTTAACTCTCCTTGACTACAGTAAAGCGAGCGAGTTGTGGTATTAAAACGGTGCTCACATTCTTACCCTTTTTGAAAACATACCCGAGAGAGATCTTTCTCAGTTGTAAGTATGTGTCTGTTTGCAGATGCACTTTGGCACCAAAGCGACATAACAGTACATCCAGCCCATTAAAGACCCATTTCGCCTATGAGAAAATCTTCTGGAGGTACCTTATGTAATCTTCTTAAAGGGAAAACCCCCACATCTTCTTACATCATAACACCCGGAAAGAAGACACCGCAAGACAGTCAGTGACCAAGAGTGGAAAATCATTAGTCGAGATGGTAGAATTTGCATTTTCCCGCATACCTCATAGTGTTTTTGCTCTTACCGTGAGATACCTAGCATTATATTGTGGAATTAAAAACTCATTACAGAATATAGCAGAGAGAATCCTCATCCAGTCTGTAATTGATTTCGCTATTGCCATGGCGGGAAATCATTTGGCGCCAAATGTAATCGGTTTTCCCGCAATCTCGAAATCTCGCATGGCAGCGCCACTTGCTCGGCGCTCGTGGAATTTGTACCGAACCCCGTGGCCGTGGCGATAAACCTTGTTTAGTCAATCACGAGCACTCTGAGAGAGAAGTACGCAAACAATGGGCGACAGTGAACAAGTCACGACGGCAGAGTTCAAGACTCTGGGTAAGGAGAGATTTTTTGAATCATCCCACAATCCCGCCCGTTAACCGTTTATTGTGACCCCTTCTCCAGACAAGAGCGTTCAGGAATTGATCACTGCTGCTATTGAGGCTCGTAGAGCCGCGTACTGTCCGTACAGTAATTTCGCCGTGGGCGCTGCCATTCGAACACCCTGCGGTCGAATCTTCACGGGATGCAACATCGAGAGCAGCTCCCACGCGCCCAGCATCTGTGCCGAGCGCACAGCCGCCGCCAAGGCGGTCAGCGAGGGCTTCCGCGAATTCAGTGCAGTGGCAGTAATTGGACAACAGGAGAAGTACTTTACAACACCCTGTGGTGTCTGTAGGCAGTTCCTGACGGAGTTTGCCGGCGATAAGGACATACCAATGTACATTGCCAAGCCGGCTTGCATTAACGTGATGGTCACATCACTATTCAAATTGATCCCATATCGTTTCCGCTGGACATAGAACGTGCTGAGATGATCCCAAAGAAACAAGAAAAAATGTTCTTTTCTTACCTTGTAATGCAGAACTTTGTACGTGTTTTCCACATAAATAAAAGTCACTGTTAATTAAAAGTTTAAGTGTTTTATATGCAAAGAAGTAGCAATTAATCTTTCGAAATAAAAGTCCATGATAAGATTTTCAAGTTCGCAATCTCACTGCTAAGCATAAAACAGTAGAGCAATACTCTTATCAGTCTGAGAAAATATTGATGTTGATAAAAGTCGAGTAAAATTGATATTTTTTTTGTGTGGACTTCAAAGGAAATTCAAATCAAAGAAAACAAAACGTCGATATGGCAAGTATAAAATCAGATTTTTAAATTTACAGGAAAGTTAAACTATAAAATATAAATAAAAAGCTATATTAAAACTGTATTAAAAATATAATTTTTGACGTAAATATGGCATGAATTATAATATATGTCACATTTTGTTATTTTAAGATAATTTAGCCATAGCTTTTGAAGCAAGTTCAGTAAAATTAATCTCGATTTATCAATTGCTACTAAAATTTTGCGTAAGCTAGATTATTTCTTTCAATTTTCTGTGTAAGTTTTGTAAAGACTTGCAAATTTGTTGCTTGAATTTTTTTTAGATTGAATTACGACTCACCTTCATCTATTGGTAAATAATAAATATGAGGTGATATTAAGTGTTAGGTACTGTACTGTTGAATAAAACATTAATCTGAACGCTGTTTAACGATTTTTCCATAAAATAATATCCATCATAACTTTTCTGTTTAAACTCTAATCTAATCTAATCGAATCCAGATTCAAGGAAAAAATACTTTCTACACTATATATTCTTTATTTACGCAAAAAATGGTCTTACTATTATCTTCACAACATGTTTAAAGAAAAATTGGTAAAAATAAAACTTTTGCTCACGTGATTTAGTTGATTCGGCGGAAATATGTGTGGAAGCGTCAGAGTAGCAGAAAATAATAAAATTCACCAGAATGGACACCATCCAATATAGCACTGACAGAGGTTCTCATTGTTGGTCGCCTGCTGAATCAGCAGATCCACTTGCTTCTGTACGCTTATTGCATCCTGATTGGGGAAATCATTGCCGGTGAGTTTCTGTTTCACGCGATCAACAATCATGCGCGCCTTCTTGTTGGTTGCCTCCGTCGGAGGCGGCAGACAAGCTCCATTCGCCTCTCCAGCAGACTCCACTTGAGCCTTCAGCGCTTTGGCATTCTGATTCCCAATACTCAGGAGATCAATAGCGTCATCGGCACTGCCTCCCAGACTATCCATGGCGCCTCCAGTGACATCAATGGCGGTCTTTGAGCGTCTCCCTTTGTCTATTTTTGTGTCCAAGAGGCGCCAATTGAGTAGTGGATCATAGACAAAAGCCTCCAGTACAGCCATAAGGCTATCCTTGTTCTTCCTTAGCACCGTCATCACGCTCTCGCATGTCCTCCTGTACGTCCCTTCAATCCCGGTCACCTCCATCGCATTGATGAGCATCCGCGTGAGACGGAAGGGAATCTTCTCTGGGAATTTCTCCCTCGTCATCGCTACCTCGAAGCAATCTCCAAAGTCAATATGCAGAATTTTACCGCTCAGGCGATCCAACATCAAATTGGACGGATGTCGATCGCCCAGACCCAAAATATATCCCACCATCGACATCACGGCCAGCGAGCGCGTGTAATTGGTCCTCCGGTCGAACCACACCTCCGACGAGGGACTCTTGAGCCACAGCAACCTGGCCAGATCGTCCCCGTCTGAGTTCTCTAGCGCATGCTCAAACACCTCCACCTTCTGCATCAACATCAGATGATCATAATCCGGAGCCATTCGCAACATGTTCCTGTGCTCAATGTTGAGCAACTTCTTCTGCTTCTCGCGATAGTCACGGATGAGCGTATGAAGCGTGTCACAGTGAGGCACCCAACCGATCAGCCCCGAGTTTGTGCTCAGCGGAATCACGGCGTAGCGCTGAATGGTGAGATTTCGCCGGAAGGTGTCCGGATCATTCAGGAGGAGAGTGTTTACTAAGCCGAACAGCTGCATTACTCTCTCATCCTGTCGCAAGTCCTCATGTCCCTTCAACAGGAACATGTAATCCTTACCATTTGAGCCGCGAACGCACAATTTTCGAGGTCTCTGCTTTGATGTGATCACCTACAATTAAAAAGATAATAATTATGATTAATTATAAAGGAAAATAGTTTTTTTTTACACAAGTAATCAAGAAAATAAAATATTTATTCCTTATTCACAGATACAGAAATAATACTGTCAGAAATTGTCAGAAAATTTAAAATTTTATCCACAAATCAAAATTGTAATATTTTGCATAGTCGTTTCTAGTGCCACACTACATTCGCACTATTTATCGCCATATTATTAGCCACTTATTTCTTCTTTAAAGAAGGAAATGTTCCTAGTGAAATCGATACCATATTTAACGCAAGATTTTAATATCGCACAGGAAAACAGCAATAAATTAAATAATAATCATTTTATGTAATATTTTTTGTACGGTGATTGGTGACATCATAATTTTAAAAGAGTTCGAGACTCTAAATTTTTTGCAGTAGAGCAAAATGTAAGGAAAAAACCAATTATTATTCTCACGATAAGCATTGCACAAAACATCGAGTTATCAAACTCTTGGTATTTGATTAAGTAATCAGAATAATAATGGCAACAGAATGGGAAATCTCAATTTTAGATGTATTGGTTGAAAATGTTGCTTTTGACAGTTTTCCCTATAACTTTTCTTGTCGTTCAGAAAATAATTAGTCACTTTTCCTAATCATTTCACAGCATGACTTTAATTTTGGGGGAATTACCGGTTGAGAACAAAATAAAGCTTGGTGATATTATATAATAAATTTTAAATGTATTTTTCTCCAATATCTCGATCACTTTTCCTTATCAATTACAAATATATGAATTAAAAAAATATTGATAAATATATATATTTATACGTTATTATCAAAAGTTTTTGGAGGAAGAAAAAGATAATTCACAGTTTAGGATGATCCACAAATCTACAAATTAGGATTATCCATATTTAGCTGGGATTCCCTAATCCCCAAGATGTTTTGACGCTCATAAGGTGAACCAATACAACTAGTGACGTCAGAAACTATCTACGTCACCCATTCCCCGCCTATGTGAAAAAAATGACAGATCGTGACCCATAACTTAAAAAAATGCATTTAGTGGTGCACCTTAGAGCCACAACACGGAGGGAGTAAAAATCAAAACATCTTGCCTAATCCCAGCTTATTAAGGTAAACGCAGTGCGTACCGACAGATGTATTATTTTCTTAGCGAATCTATGTATGTGTCGGTACGAACTTCACTGTCGGTACGCACTGCGTTTACTTTATTTATATATGCACAGGGAAAAATTTTGAAGTGAATTTCCTTTTACATAAAATCAAACGATGTATATAGGACGATGTTATAGGATATAAATTAATAAACAATGTGAAGGAATTAAAAAAAAAACATTTTATTTTGCTCATTCTACAAAACGACTACAAAGAAAATTTTTATTTCTTGAATTTATTCATCGTCGGAAATTATTATAGGATCGCCGAGCTGATAATAGCCTTCACTAATACTATCTCCTTCTATTACGAAACCTCTCATCACTCTTACTAAATTTCCGTGATCACGGACTCCCCTGCGCTGATGTTGGTCAGTTAGAGTTACAGATGGTCCAGGCTGAACCTCATTTTGAACATAGTGCTTCATTTCTTCATGTCCCTCCTTTTTCCTCACATCAACATTAGGAATTTCACTACTTCCATCTTTTATCATTCCCAAAAATGCTATTTCGTAGTTGTTTGCCTCGTTTGCCGCATTCATTTTTTCAATATGATCTTTCTCCATAGCTTGAGCGTATCCAGAAGGTAGCCACATCATTCTTCCATCTACAAACGTCACTTTTACGCTTTTTCCTTTATCTGTTTTGTACATATTCACTTTCTGAATCGGATAATATACTCCTTGAACAAGATCGCGTGCGTTTAAAGGTTTATTGTTCAGGATGGCTTTCTCTTTCGCATCTTTGACAATTTTTGAAAAATCCTGAAAAACAATTTTAAGGACAAATAAAACGAAAGCAATTTTATCTATAAATAAAACCAATAAACTAGAATAACGTCTTCAACTTACCATTTCTGCTGAAATAGTTTTAACACGTAAATTTTTGAACTAATGAAACTTAGAAAAACTCTCTTGTTCAATACAAGAAAAATAACTGCCCAATTTCTCTATTAGTGCACACCTTTTATAATTTCTCTCGAATAACAATAGGTACATCTGTATCTTATATAAATTAAATATAAGATAAGATATGGCTTCTGTCCATTGTATGCGAATAAAGTAACTTGTATTGTATTTAATCAATTATAAAATTGATTTGGGCGTGTTTTCGGGTATGGCCTCGTTAAATATCATACAAACAACTAAAATTTTTGTCATACAATTGATTTATTTGTCCGCGATATAGTAAACTCCTCTACTTTCTCAACGTTTCATTTCTTCTGGCCATAGGTAAAGGGTGGTGCTTCACTTTAGTTTCACTTAACATGCCTCCTCCTGTCAAGATAACCTTTTATTTGAGAGATCTGCTGGGTTGATGAAATGAATACTAATACAATATACTTATTCTTTTTTATAATATTTTATTGGATTTTTTTTACAAAACCAACAAATCATTGTTAGCAAATCATAATTTTTGCATCCATATTTGTGTAACTATTGCAGTTCTGCAAGGAAAAGCTTATTAGTCGGATAGATCGTCTGAATCGCCTTCATTCTCTTTCATACCAACTATTGGATATAAGGGCCCTATATCCGACTCCTCTAGTTCCTCTAATTCCTGTCTCTCGAATTTATTGAATTTATTCTTATTCTGATTTGCATTAGCCGTTTTCTTGCGTTTCACCGTCTCATCCCTCTTCTTCCTCACGTCAACCTTATGGAGTCCCACATACCCCTCTTTTAATAGTCCCAAATAGGCTATTTCCCACTCTAATTCCTTCACTTGGGATATTTCATCAGCATCCATTTCCTGGGCGCTTTCCGTCGGCAGCCAGACTTGCGGTCCATCTTTTAAATACACGAGGACATTTTTCCCATTTTGATTGTAGATCATCCTCGCTTTAACAACGGGGAAATACTTTCCAATGGGAAGCTTGTTTGTACGGAAAAGAATGTTTTATCTTCATCACTTTCCCTTCGACTTTTCTAATCATTTTTCGGAAATCCTGTGACTAATGTTTTATAAATTATTATTATATGAATATTTTTGTCAAAGTAATATTATTAAACTTACCATCTTAAGTGAAGTAACTTGAAGAACTTCTCTTGTTCACTGATAATTTCTGAACTATTACCTCTAGTTTTATAGCTTTTCACAACACCTTATCAATAATTACA